>RJWM01009354.1:0-68272 GCA_004363535.1 Dasyprocta punctata | reverse complement strand
AAATAAATAAATAAATAAATAAATAAAAAGGAATTACACAGAGAGATGAGATGAGTTATGCGGAAGAATGGCCTACTTGGTATGTAGTAAATGTTTATATGCTGCAATATAAGGTGAACTTCCAACTTTCATAGAAGACCCCCAAATTAGGCTGTGATCAACTAAAATACTAACTGCATCACACTATCTTATATGTATTTATGATGCTTTATCTTAATTATACATACATATTTAAAATCCACATTTCCTTTTCCACATTTCAGTTTTATTCCAACTTTTAAATTATCAGCATATGTAAATACTCATACTTTCTGCATGTATCACATCCACTTCCTTCTAAGTCATCTTGAGTTAAGGTATGTTTTAAACTCATGCCCATATTTATACTCACCATGTGGGTCCAGGAAAAGTGAAAGAAGGTAGTCATAAAAAGGCTATTTTGCATGACTCCACTTATATTAAAAAAGAATAGTTAAAATTTTAAAGGCAGAAAGTAGATTAGTGATTGCTAGGGCTGGGGTGAGGAGAGAGGGAAAAGAATGGAAGTGATCATTAATGGCTTGGGGTTTCACTTTGGGACAAGGAAAATGCATTAAAATTAGATTTTGGCAATGCCATGCAACTCTATGTACAAACTAAAACCATGAATTGTACACTTTAAAAACATGAATTTTACAGCATATGAATTTAAATCTAAAGCTATCACAAAAGCACCAGTAAATAAGAATAGTGAACATAAATAATTCAAATGTATACATACTATACTACATGGCCTAAAATAGTATAAAGTAAAAACTAAAACAACAAAAAGTGGACAGAAAACCTTACCAGCCAAGTAGAAAACTTTAACACACACTTCTAAATAATGTCTTAATAAATATACAAAAAATCAGTAGGGATAGAAATGATTTGAATAATATGATAAACTTGATTGCCTAGTTAGCATACTACATAAAACACTGTACTAAACAGTTACAGGACACATATTACAAACATAGAGCCCATGACAGTTCATTGAAAAAATTCAACAAATTTTGTCCCGTAAAAATTACAATGTGTCTGTAGCAGAGGTAAGCTTTAAAAGACAAATCCTATGTGGAATTCACCACATATATAGAGTAGAAGAGGAAAACAAAATTACCATCTTAAAAGATAGCCCCCAAAAGCACGTAATAAATGTCAACAGTTATTCATGATTTAAACTTAACAAATGAAAAGCCCTAAGCAAAGTAGAAGAGAATTTCTCAACTATAATAAAAGGCTATCTACCAAATAGATATACTATATTGCTTAGAAGATAGTGATGGGGAGCAATCTGTACATATTCAACCCAGGAGCATTTTTTCATGTATTTTCAGTCCTTAGTTGGTTGGATATTAGGATGTGGAACTCACAGGTATGGAGGACAGAGTGTAGATTCAAATATCTGTTTCAAGTATCTAGAAGTTAATGTAGGCAATTTTCTTCACTTCCTTTGTAAAGGGAACAATAAAAACATACAAAGTATTACCCATAAACAGAAAATGGTAACTAGATTGTATTAAAATGATAACTTCTATTTATCAACATCTCTATTACAAGGATGGAAAAGCATATTGTAGAATGAATTTGACAAAAGGCTTGACTTGTGTTGAAACATAAAGCACCTATGACTTAATAAAAAAATAGCCCTATTGAAAATTAGGCAATATACTTAATAAAACATTTCACAAAAGACATCCAAATACCCAACTAATTTATGAAACTTGGTTATTATAGAAAGGTAAAACAAAACTGACGAAATACTACTAAATGAACACAAAAATGGTTAAAGGTAAAGAATAATAATATTCATTACTGGCTAGACAGAATTTTTCATGTTCTTCCCCCATCATATAAACTGATACAATTGGTTTGAAAAAATTTGTGACATACCGTAGCATTTCAATACTATGTATAAAAACTAGAGGAGATATAATTCAGATAGCATTTGGAGGAAAGTTCTTAGTGTTACACAACTATTTGCTACTACAAAGAAATATAAAAATTAATTTAATGAGCATATCTTACAACAGAAAAGGAACAGCAAAATAAACCCAAAGGAAATAATAAAATTGAGAGCAGAAACTAATGAAACAAAAAACAGACATGCAATTGAGGGGATGGTTAAGAAAGCCAAAAGAGGTCTGGGAGTGTATCAGTCACAAGCTGCTGGCTTAGATCCCCAGACCTGTGGACACGTGCACACATGCACACACACACACACACACACACACACACAGAGTAAAGCAAAAAGAATAGTAAAACTGATAAACATCTAGTGAGATTAATCTAGAAGGAAAAAGGAAAGATGTGTTTAACAAATATTAGAAACAAAAAGAAAATTATATTCCATAAACATAAAAAAATTAAGCTGGGTGTGGTGGCACATGCCTGTAATCCCAGCACTTGGGAGGCTGAGGCAGGAGGACATGAGTCATGAGTTCAAAGCCAGCCTATGCTACCCAGTGAGTTCAAGCCCAGCCTGAATTAGATAGTGAGATGCTGTCTCCAGAAAAACAACAAAAATATTAAGATCTATTATAAATAAATTTATACTAATCTACTAGGCAATTTAGATAAAATAAACATAAAATATACAACACACTTAAGAAGAAATAGAAAACCAGAATAATTATATGATCATTGTGAAATTGAATAAAAAATCCTTTCCAAAAAATTTTATATGAGGGGAATAAGGGGAGGGAAAGGGAATGAGAAAAGGAATTAAGATGTGTCATATGCATGCACCTACCCCACACAAGGAAAGTAAACATTATGTACTACAAACATGTACTAATAAAAGTATTTTAAATACTATATGCCCAGGTGGCTATAACAATATGTCTGCCAAACATTCAAAGAAGAAATAATTATACACATATTATTTCACAGAATGAAAACACAGACAATACTCCCCAACTCATTTTATTTAGCTGACATAACCTTAATACCAAATTCTAATGAGGAAGATTAAAAAAAAGGGGGAGGAAATTGCTGTGAGTCAGAAGCACCCATGTGGGCCAGGGGAGAACCAAGGAGCTAACCCCTTCCTGTGAGCCAGCAGCAGTCATGGGCTGGGAGGAGAAAGAAGAAACCAACCCCTTCCTGTGAGCCAGAGGCAGCCATGCAGACTGGGAGGAGAACTAAGAAGCTAACCCCCTCCTGTGAGACAGCCAGCATGTGGGCTGGGAGAAAAGAAGAGCTGAGCCATACCCCCAACCCAGTAAGCAACTGGCTGATACAGAGAAACATAGGCTGAAATGATAGCTACTGAAGTAAAAAAAAAAAAATATTAATGTTTGTATTGTTTGATTGACTTTGCAGGCCTAAAGCCAGAAGTCTGAGCATCTATTTAGAGGATAACAATATGCAACATAGCAAATATGGGGGATTTCCTTCTGAAGATGGCAGCCATTGTTAATTCCCTATTATCTTGTTTTAAAGTCCTGTATCATTTTCATTATTTTGTTTTGATTGGTTTTATTCTGTTCTCTTTTCATTTTATTATGTATGATGGTATGGGCAGCTACTTTGAAGAAAACAAGAGGCATTATGACAGCCATTGTAGATCTTCTATTATCTTAGTTTGAAGTCCTGTATCACTTTCATTGTTTTGTTTTGATTGGTTTATTCTATTTTTTATTCTCTTTAAAACAAAATTTTTTTAAAAAAGGGAAAATTATGAGTGAATCTTACTGATGAATATAAATGCCCAAATTCTGAACAAATCATTAACAAACTGAATTTATGAATATGAAACTCATCTGGACATTGAATTCTAGTTGGGTTAACTAGAGAATTCATTCAAAAATTAAAGATTGGCTTAGCTTTTAAAAACTAGGTAATACAACCCATTATTGAGAATAGAAGACTAAAGATCTCAATAGAAATAAGAAAAACAGTGTGATAATAATAATAGCAATGCTTAGGAAATAAATTTAATGAAAGTTGTGTTAGACCTCTCTGGCTATAAAACCTTACTGACAGGCAGTAAGGGAGACACATGTAGTGGAGAAATAGATAATATTCATGCATTTAAAAACTCAATACTGTCAAGCAGCAGTTCAATATAATACCAATAAAAACTAATTGTTTTAATTTGTATTTTGGTTTTGCTCTGCTGTAATCTTTTTGGTGGAATTTGGCAAGCTAATTCAAAAATTTATATGGCATGTCAACAAGCCAAAACATCTTGAAGAAAAGAAAATAGGTGAATTTGGCCTAGCAGACATTGATTTATTTTTAAATCCATAGTCATCTGCATAGTGTAATGTTAGTCTAAGGATAGATAATACACAAATGGAACATCAGGCATTGTGATAAGTGACAGATACGACACTAATAATCAGTGGGGAAATGCAGACATTTTAATAAATGATTCTGAAACAACTATCTATTCAAAAGGCTCATAGAAAAATAAAACTACCCCTTGGTTTTTGTTTCCAGGTAGAATTAGATTTAAATATAAAAATGAAGACACTACAACTTTTAAAAGGTAAGATAGGAGAATATCTTTATAGCATATTTCTAATAAGACATCATAGAATTAAGCATAAAAGAAAATATCAATGTATTCAACTACAATAAAATGATCCCCTTCTGTTCACCAAAAGATAGCATAAAAAGAATAAGAAGAAAAATCACACCATAGGGAAAGACATACACTCATATAACTGACATTAGATGAATAGATAAAAAACTATTATAGACCAACAATAAAATTACAGAAAAAGGCAAAAGGATTTGATCAGGCACTGCTCAAATAAAGAATCCATTACATGCAGAGATAATCCCTTCACTATTGTCAGACATGTGAGAAATTTAAAACCATTTGTGCTTCTCACAAATTAAGGAAACTTAATTGTTAATGAAAATGTGAAGCAATAGGAATTCTCATTCATTGCTGAATTAAGTACAAATAGATACAACTACCCCTATGAAAGTTGAAGAGTCGTGTCCTCAGCAACCCAAGAATTACCTGAGTGCAATTACCTGTAATATTTGTCTAGAGATGTACACCACATACCTGTGTAAGAATGAATCAACACCCAGGCATGGTGGCACATGCCTGTAATCCCAGCACTCAGGAGGCTGAGGTAGGAGGATCTCCACAAGTTTGAGGCTAGCCTGGGTTACATAGTGAGCTCAAGACCAGCCTGATTTACAGAGTAAGACCAAAAAAAAAAAAAAAAAATCAATAGTAGAGTAGAGAAGTTAGTATGACATAGTAACATCGTCCGTAGTGATTTTCCTTTTTAGTATTTTCCTCATTAGAATTTGATATCAAGACTATGTCAACTTCACAAAATATTTTCTATCCTCTGGAATAATGTGCAATATTACCCTTTTGTGGATGTTTGGTAGACATTTTGTTATATAATGAACCAACAGTAAATAGAGAATATGACATTGTAATCTAATGTAATAATACATAATGTTACTGTGTAATGTAAAGAAAATGGGATCTGCAGTTATATGCAAAATATGGGTGAATCAAGAGACAAAACAATACATAAATTATGATTTATAAGTAGTTATACAATTTAAATGATGGTGCATAGTAATTTAGAGTTATACGTATACTACTGATGAGCTAACTACTTCCCCACTGAGAATAATTAGAGAAGCCAGAAGATAGGTTATAAAGGATTTTCGAACTCTCCAAAAGCAGCAAGGACTTGGCCAAGAGTCAGGAGAGAATGACAGCACAGAGAAGGGAGCCCAAACTTTGGAACTGCTTCTGCCCTCAAGGCACATGCCAAGGAAAATGATGACAGAGAACGAGAAGCTGAACACAGCTAAGACACAGAATCCACAGAACTTGGGAGACTGACAGTCAGAGCTGAAGAGAAGAGGGTGTGGCAAATATCCCAGGCATCTGGTTGGAACCCCATGGTCTCACTCCAGGAACAAGGACAAACTAGGAATAGGCCTCCACCTAGTTTTCAATCTGCTCAAAATCCAATCAAATCACAAGGATCAGTCCCCAGCTGAAATGTACAGCACAGAAATATTGCATGCCCTTGAAAGAAAATGCAAATCGTGGATATCCTGAAATCATCCCTACAACTTTCTATTTGTGCTGCCTAGAATCCATTCATAATGAAGCTGCAAATTAAAATAATAAGGGAAAATCAAGCAGCAAATAGAAATAGACCCATCAACAATCTAGGTGCTGACGTTACCAAATACAGATTTTAAAATAACCAATCAGTATGTTCAAGAAATTAGAAGGCAAGATGGGAGATTTCAACACAAGATTGGGAAATAACTTTTAAAAAAACAACCAGTGGAAAGTCTGGAGCTTAAACGTACATTATCTGAAAATAAGAAATCGATCGGTAGGTTTACCAGCAAATTAAATAAAACTGAACAGAGTTTTAATGTACATTATCTGAAATCGAGAAATCAATGGGTAGGTTTAAGTGCAAATTAAATAAAACTGAACAGAAAACTGAGGAGAAAAATTGAAAGAGGGATCAGGAAAAAAGCCCAGAGTGACAAATGGAAAAATAAGAGTTGAAAATACACAAAATGGAATAAGAAACAGGTGAGAAACAGCACAGAGGTCCAATATAAGTATAATTATAGTTCAGAACAAGCCCAAAGAGAAAATGCAATAAAACCAATATTTAAAGAGATAATGGAGAACCAACAGAAGATTCAGGAAGTATAAAAAACCCCAAAACGTATCTTAGTAAAACTGCTGGAAGTCAAAGACAAAAAGAAAATCTTAATAACAGCTAGAGATATAAGTTCAAAGCAAAAGTATGTTGTATTGTTCATGGATATAGGTAATATTACTTTTCAAAAGGCAACGGGTTGCTATTTAAATATTTAAGACACCTGCTATTTCTAGCCATGACAAAGCAAGGATGTGATCAGGAAAGGAGACAAGAACTTCTTTGGTTCTCTGAGCAGTTTCTTAATCTGAATGGTGGTTACTTGCATGGTTGTTTTATAATTAATCATTCATTAAGCCGACATACACATTGTGTATACATATCTTTATACATTTATACTGCAAAAAAAAAAGGAGAAACAAACGGTACCTTTTAAAATGTATTTTACAAATGGTGCTGCTGGTTTTTTCCTTAGCGATTGGTGACAAAGAGCACTTTCTGAGGAAATGTTTTTCATCCTGGTGGTTTCATTAGCATTATCATAGTGTTATTTTGATCTGCAGAAGCCTTTCCCCAGAACTTAGAAATACTGACTTTTTCTAAATCACACACATGAAGAAATTTGACCAAAGCCAGCATTTTCAAAATTAAGAGCACACTGGTGAAAAAAAAAATGACCATCAAATATAATTGCAAAACTAATAGAAACATATGCTATAGATAAAGGGTAATATTTTGTGGTGAGTGGGTAGGAAATTTTGATCTTTTTTGGCACTGAAATCTGTTAGTTTCAGTGTCTGCCTAAGAGCTATTTGTTTTAGAAAGTCAAAACAGATTTTAATGCATAATGCATTTTTGTTTTTGTTAGTTGAGCCTGCATAGTTTGTCTCTTATTCTGTCTTGAACCAGTAAAAAAGTTTTATACAGTAAACCTCTAGGTTCCCTATGTAAACATCCCATCACAACCTGTGCTGCAGTTGACTACACCATAGTTACTGCCTTTTTCTTTTATTTTCAATTCTGATCTGGCTCCAGGCCAGCCCCATTCCTTGAGGCCTGTCCAGTTCCGAGCTTGCCCAGTGGGTGTGGCTGTTGTGATAAAGTCCTCATCTCCTTCCAGTACCCCATTCTGATTGGGGCAGACAGACATAAAGGGACAAAGGTAGAAAACTGTAGCATTTCAGGAACTACCTCAGAGAGTTAGCAGTTTTCTGTTACCTCTGGAGAATTATCAGACTCCTAGATGCCTGTTGGGAACTGAATGTGCCCTGAAATGTCAAAGAATAAATAATATATGGTTTTCCTCCTGGACATATGATAATTCAACTGTGATTTTGTGGAACAAACTATTCATTATTTCTAGAACCTCCCTCTCTCCCTAACTGCTCTCACCCAAGAAGAATATTCCCCAAGCAGCCTCCACCACTCAATTAGTTGTTATCTGCCTCCTAAACTTATTGAAATTTTCTCTTTGTGCTCTGAAGAAAGACATTTTACAAATAAAAGCTTAAAAACACCAGGTTTACTGAGGGTGTGAATCACTGGACACCAGGTATATCATTTCCCAAATCCAACTTAGGAGATCTGCTCTGTTCAGAGTAGAGTTGGCACCAGTTTACTCCCAACAGGCTGCCCTGAGAACAACCCATTCTTTATCCTACGATTATGGCCTTCTAAATTTAAGTGACAAAGAGTTTAGTTTATGAAAATAAGATTAATAAGAGATTGTGATGTTTTTAGTGGTCTTATTTAGTTCTCCCAAATATATTTTGTACTATTACTGGTTTATGGAACTTAAAGTCTGGGAACCACACTTTCATGATCTCTTCTTAAAGCCATGACTTTTTGCGGGGGTAGAATCACAGAACACTGCAAGCAACCAAGGCCACTTGTCCAATACTACTGTATTTGACGTACTCAATTCCCTCTTTTCTCTACAACTCCCTCCAGTGAGCAGACTTCAGTGGCACAAAACAAACCCATAGCCTTATTTTTTTCCTCTGTCTGATTGCTTCTCTATTCCTTTCTTTCTTGGCACTTTTACTTCACCAAGGAAAAAGTGGACATTCCTTATGACACTCTGCTTTTTATTTCCACTGCTTCTTTCTGGGAACTGCAGTCTTCATCATTTAATTACTACTCTGTACTGATGACTTTCAACACTTCAGATCTGAAAGCTCCAACCATCTGCATGGGATGGCCCACCAACAGCTGAAACTTTCCATCTTCCACACTGAACTCACACTGTTCTCCACCAAACCAGCTGAGCCTGGTAAATTTCATTTCCATCAGGCACTCTGCTGGCAATCAAAACTTCACTGTTGTTTTATCCTTTTTTCTCTTTCATCTTCTAAACCCTATGGCTCCTCAAATCCTGTTGATCCGTATTTCAAAATCTCAGCATATCACCTCTGGAGAGGAAGAAAACTGGATGTGAATTTAAGCCCTGGCAGTTAACAGCCATGAGACCTTTGTGCTAATTAATTACTCTGTGTGCTTTTGTGAAATGTGACCAATAATACCCATCCTGCAAAAGAATGTTAGTTTCCTCTTTTCTGCATTTCCCATCACTACTAGCTCACTGGAGGTTATCATCTGACTGCTGGACTGCTGAAACTACACTTAGTGAGTTCCTTTCTTCTAGTCTTCTTCCAGTCTAACCTGCACATCACAATCACGCAAACACTCAAAAAAAAAAAAAATCAAACCAACCACACCACTCCTATTCCCTCACAGCTGGTATCGATTCTCTACTTACTTATTACCTGAAGTTTATATTTGTAGATCTAGCATTAAGTATTTCAGGGTCCCATAGTTAACAATTTTTACTTTCTGTCAACAACCCTCCCCCCTCAAAAAAAAACTCTTCACTTTTACAGGTTAGTTTTTACGAATCCCTTTGCAATCTACACTTATGATGTTTCTCCAGCATAGACTATACCTAAATTCTCTCAGATTATCCAGATTCACCTGCAAGTTTCTCCTCTTCCTGTCAGGCCTCTCCACTTCCATCAGGGACTCTGAGTTTTAAGTGTCTGTAGGACTTAACTCTGTTTTTCATTTTGGTAGAGGGATGCTTAAGTGCTTATATAAGGACATATTATCGTTTCAACTAAGGAATCAGGCTTATCCCTAGGAAGCAAGACCCACATTCTACATTACTTTCCTGGAACCGTCAATACCCAACACTAAGTAATGCACAGCCATTCTCAGGAATATTGTTGAATGAATGTTACAAGTTATTACTTGATAAACACACAGCTTACCTTTTTTGTTTTTGTCTTTTTTGAGACAGGGTCTCATTATGTAGTTCAGGTTGGCCTGGATCCACTATGTAGCCCAGGCTGGCCTCGAACTTGCAGCAATCCTCCTGCCTCAGTCTCCTGAGTGCTGAGATTACAGGCGTGTGCTACCATGCTAAGCAACTTTTTTCTTAAGTCATAAAATGTTTCAAATATATATCAAACCCTAGATGATAACAAGAAGCACTGACTTTTTAAATGCCAATATAGTGTCATGTTGCATTCCACATTTTAAAGGAAATAAACATTTTCGAATGTCACTAAGGACAGTTTACTTCTCTGATCTCATTCCCTGTCCTCTGACATTAAAGATATCCATTTAGATGTGTCCTTCTCAATGGTTTTAAACCTTAACTCATAAATGAACCACAGATCCTACTTTTTGCTTTTAAATTTCAAATAAATGATTAGATCATATTTATTCATCAACTAATTGTGCTTTACAACTTCTTGCTCAATTCTGAGATCCATTCATACTGATAAAATGGTTTAGTTTAGTCATTTCACTGCTGCACCAATGCTTCACTGTAAAACCCATACCATAATGCAATTATTTAGCCACATGATGATGAGCATTTCAGTTGTTTCCAATTGTTTGCTATCATACGCAGTATGGTAATGAATATTCTCAAGAATGTGAGGCAGCCTACTTCAAAACAGCTAAGCCCACACATACAGTCTGTAATTCCTAAGCAATTGTTCACATATGTTCTCTAGTTTTTAATCTTTTGAATACTCTATTCAGGCCTTGAGCTGGTCCATAATATTCCACAGCTGATGGAGCATGTTACAGACAAGGCTCTGCTCTCCCAGGCTCACTGTAGTCACTCCTTCCTGAAGTCCACCAAGCTCAGAAACATTACCAATCACCGTATCCCCACTATTAGCGTACTGCAGCTACTAACTAGCAACAAAGGAGAAACGAGAAATGAGTGTACCATGTGTAGCTAAACATCTCTCCTCTCAGCCCAAGGCTTTTAATATCTATCACCCATCACTGAATAAATACTCATTGAACTCAGTAGCCTCTTCTAGGCACCAGGAATCAAACGGTGAAACAGAGCCCACTCCCAGTTTCTGGTCTCATAGAAAACATAGGCAATAAACAAGTACATAGGTATTTATGCCACATAGTGACAAGCACTATAATAGTAAAATGACAATATGGTGGAGTATGATTTAGGAAAAATAATGTGCCTACTGTAGACCAGCAGAGTCCAACAGAGCTTCCTGCAGTGGTGGAACTGTTCCACATGGTGGGAGCTGGCCACACTTGACTGATTAGTCCAAATGAAGAATGAAACATATGATTTTATTTAATTTTAATGAATAAAAGCTTCAATGTCAATAGCCACACGCAACTAGTAGCTACTATACTGAACAGCTGATCTTACCAAGGGTTACAAGTGTAGTAGTGGCAAAGTCTGAACCTAAGGAGTCTGGCATCAGAGTAGATGCCACTTCTCCTCTACTGACATCTACTGACTAAAAGAAGGGGTCCTAAGAGCTTTTGCTCATTTATTAGTTTGATAATTAGAGCCAGAAATCCAGGATGTGAGGGAAGGAAGTCAGCTCTGATAGAATCAATAAGTTCACTCTTAGTAACATCAGGGAGACAAGAACTATGAATTCCAATCTGGTAGATAGATTTGAGATAGGTTAATGGAAATTCATATTCATTGCCCTGACTTCCTGAATGAAATGTCATGCAAGATCATCAGGTGAGAATCAGGAAAGGAGGGAAAGAAGTAGAAGGCCTGGGAGGAGGGAAAGGTATGCTACTGGTAATTTTGGACAATGCCGAGTGTAATAGACACTTTGACAGTCTTGAGTGTTCATTTGAGATCTGTGATCTGGATTTGACATGAAACCACTCATGGTAGTTACTTGTTTTTCTCTAGCAATTTTAGCTGACTGGTTACAGACACAGAGTAATCAATTCTGTGGTAGAAGCATAAAGAAGAGGAGGGGACAAGAAAGTTTGGTGTGTTTGTGAGAAAGCTATTACACATGAAACTGGGCTAGGAAAGAAATGAGGGCATGGAGGCTGAGGTAGGCGGAGCATTGTGAGTTCGAGGCCGGCTTGGGCTACAACGCGAGCGCAAGGCCGGCCTGAGCTACGTAGTGCGACCCTGCCTCAAAAAACTAGGGCCGGGAGTTTGGCTCAGTGCCTTAAGCACCTGCTCTGGCAGGCGCGAGGTTGTGAGTTCAATTCCCGGTGCCACAAAAAAAAAATAAAATGAAAATAAAAAAAAAAAAAAAAAGAAATGAGGGCATGAGTGAAATGTAGTGAAACCTGCCATTCTAATCAAGGCACAAACAGGAGATGTTTGCTTTGCATTGTTTTCATGGAGCCTGACAAGCTGATTCTAAAGTTTGCCTGAAAGCACAGACTCAGAAAGGTCCAGGGTGGCACCAAAGATCCACGCTGGGACATGTGAGCCCAAATATCAAGATATATTATAAAAATATAGTAATTAAAACTGTTCACACCATACATGGGCTGCTACCATGGAGGGGACCAGACACCAGCTCCTTCTAGAGTGAAGGCTGGGAGACAAAAAGAGCTAGCCCCCCACCTTAAGCAACCGAGTGATCCATAGAAACACAGTCTGTGATGATAGCTATTGAGATAAAACACAACTTAATGCTTGTAGTGTTTAGTGTTTCAGTGACTTTGCAGGCCTAAAGTTGGTAGACTGATCATTTATTCAGTGGATAACAATACACAACATAGCATCTATGGGGGATCTCCTGAAGGTGGTAGCCATTGTTAATTCCCTATTATCTTGTTTTGAAGTCCTGTATCATTTTCTTTGTTTTGTTGGGTGGGTTTTATTCTGTTTTGTCTTGTTTGATTTTATTATATCTGATGGCATGGGCAGCTATTTCAAAGATAACAAGATTTATTATGGCAGCCATTTTGGATTTACTCTTTTCTTGTTTTGAAGTCCTTTATTGCATTCATTGTTTTGTTTTTATTGGTTTTATTCTGTTCTGTTTTGTTTGATTTTTACTATGCCTGAAGGTATTTATGGGCAGCTATCTTGAAGACAACAAGAGGCATTATGGTAATCATTGTTGATTTCCTATTATCTTGTTTTGGAGTCCTGTATCACTTACACTGTTTTGTTTTGATTGGTTTTATTCTGTTTTATTTTGCTTGGTTTTATTCTCTTTAAATTAAAGTTACAAAAAAAAAAACACAGTACTGTATGGATCACAGGGAGGATGGTAGTATTGGCCACAGATTCCTAACAGAATGGAGAGCTTATAAGGAGACATATGAATACAATCATACCTCAGTTTATAAACTTAATTCTTCCCACAACTCTGGCCAGAAACTGATTTGGCCAGGAACTGGATCAAATTCAATGATTAGGTTCAATGTTGACCTTATGGGAAAATTTGATTCAGTTCTCGTTCAATTTGGTTTGTGACCAGAATCATGGAAGAAATTAAATTCGGGGCACGAGGTACCACTGTAAATGGAAACCTGATTTAAGATACAGCAGACATTGCAAATAGTGTTGAAGGGGCACGCAAGTGAGGCTAGTGAAATAGGCTTTCCATATTAAATTAAAGAGAATTAAGCAAGTCACACCAAACTTATCAACTAACAACTTCAATATGAAAATCAAAACTATAAAATCTTTCAAAGAAAATGAAGACTATTTTAATGACAAAGCAAAATAATGAATAAGAACCAAAAAGAACAACCACAAAAAAAGAATCCACACATTTGAATACATTAAAATTAAGAACTTCTGTTCAAATAGCACAATAAAGTAAAAAGATAAGCCAAAAACCAGAATGAGGTATTTTCAACTCATAAAGTCAATAAAGGATTATACTCCAGAATACAAAAAAAGCTACAAATCTATTAGAATATTCCAGTAAGAGAAAATATGCCAAAGACATACGTTGGTAATTTACAGAACAAGAAATACAAATGACCCAAAAACATTAAAAATGTTCAGCCCCCTGATTGACATGTTTTGAAATTTTGTTGTAGTTTTTTTTTTCTTTTATTCTTCTTTTTCTATCCTTGAAATAAAATGGACTTGGGGAAAAAAATTCAAATTCATTATTTATGGTAATTGGAGAAATGCAATTTAAAAACCATAATAAAGTATATTTTGTACTCTTAAACTGGCAGCACTTAAAATTTCACAGAAGACTGCATGCTTTCTAATTCCATTTGTAGTGCATAAAAATGAAAAAAACAAGTCTCTGGACTCCCAAACTTCTATGAGGAAGTGTGCTGAGAAAACAACCCAGTCACAAGCATCAGGCACTTCTCATGAAAAAGGAAGGCTGGGTGACTCAGAGGTCAGTGCCGAGAATGGTGATGATGATTCCCAAGAGGCAACAGTGGACCCACGTTAAAGAAAGAAAAGGTGATGGTGGTAGTGCTGCAGCTGCACCTCAGGGGTGCTGAGACGAGTGGGTATTCTGTGTTGCTTTCCCCCTTTTTGTACACAAATGTCCTGTGCAATTATGGCATCTGGCATCAGCACTGCATCTGGGGAGCACAGAGGGCAAATAACTTTGTTTCTTTAGATCAACTTCTTCACCTTCAAACATTCTCAAGATAAGATACTCAAAGAACTTGCCTGTACTGCTCAGATGACAAGATCATGGACTTTGCCGAAATAAAGGGACACACTGGGGACCTTAGGGGAGAATTACACAACTTTCTACCTAGGGAGAATTTGAACCATAACGGTGAGAGAACAGAGCTGATGGGCATCATCAGTCCCTTTCTGACTTGCACATCATACTGCTCCTCACCTCCAAAGGTGGTGTCTCGGGCTGGCTTTCATAGAGAGTCTTGGTCACAAAAACACAATTAAAATGAAGTCCCACAGCATCCAAGGCTGGGTTATAAAAGGTCTCGCAGCTTCTGCCTCAGAATGTGTTCTCTCAGCAGAGCCTTCAGGGCTTTCAACCTTCGTGTGCAGAGTCCAGCTACTCTTCTGAAAAGAGGTTTAAGGAGAAGGACCAAGGCACCAGATTCACAGGGGAAGATCCGGTCCAGTCAAGTCTGTGGCAGCCCCAGTCTTAGCCAGACCTGAGTGCAACAGTCAGCTCAGAACTGGGGGGTACACAGCAAACTGTTGACTAAATGGCAGCATAGAACAAGAACAACACAGTTTTGTGCCCCTGGCACCCTCATCACGCCATTCTATTCATGTTTTGAAATTTTTTGTCATGTAAGTCACAGATGTTACAGAAATCTCAATCTTTGTATGTCTGCCTGTTTTCAAAAGAGAGTGCATCCTATATTTGCTTGTTTGTCTGATTGACTTATTGATTGGATTAATTGGTGTTGCAGTGCTAGGGATCGAACCTAGGGCTTCATGCTTGCTAGGCACAGACAGCCCATGTTCCTTACTCAAATCAGTGCCCTCATTATATATAGTTGGCATAGGACCCAGACTATGATTACATTGCTCTGCTTTATACAGAAGAAAGAAATTAGAAATGCCTATAAAAAATTGAAGAGAGAGGAGAAATAAGAGCTCAGAATACTGGATAAGTGTCAGAAAAATTGCAAAGAAAAGTACTCATAGTAGTGGCACTGTGGCAAAGAAATACAGAAGGCTGATGGGGGATTAATTTTATGTAAAGTAAGACCTTTCCGCTGAGCTGTGAAATGTTCAGTAAACTATGTTGCTCACTCTCTGATGAATGTTTTTTTTTTAAATGCACGGTAAGTAAAAATCGTATTTATTCACAGCATACAACTTGAAGTTTTGATAGTGACGATCATATATTGTTGGACAATGGTACACACTCTGAAAACTGTGATGTTAGGTGAGTTTTCCATTGTGTGAACCTCACAGGGGACCTGCCACAAACCTGAGTAATGCAGCCTCCAACACACACGGGCTCTGGGGTACAGCCTACTGCCCCTGGGCGACCAACTGTACAATGCAGCATGTTACTGGGCTGAAGACGTAGGCAACTCTAACACAGTGGTAAGTATTCATGCAACCAAATACTATTTTGTGTCCCTTGCCTAACTGTTAAAATAGGATGTAAAGGTTTAACAAATTGAGCACCGGTACAGGCCACTTGCCATTGCTGGAGCTTGCAGGACTGGAAGTTGCTGGGTGTGGATCAGAATACAAGCGGTGAGGAAATGGGAAGACTGAGGTATCACTGTACGCTACCGTGCATGTTATAAATGCTGTGCACTTAGCTGCACTAAATTTATTTTAAAATATTTTCTTTCTTCAGTAGTAAATGAATTTGGCTTGCTGTAATGTTTTACTTTATAAAGTTTTCAATTTATTAATTTCCAGATTCGTAATAACATAACTTAAAATACATTGTATGGCTGTGCAAAGGATATTTTCTTTATATCTTTATTCAATGAGCTTTATCTGTTTAAATTTATTTTACTTTCAAAGGGCCTTTATTCAAAGCAAAGACACCAAAGTTTTTAATTAAAAAAGCAAAGACACAAACCCACATGCATTAGCCTAAGCCTAGACCATCTCCCACCTCCACATCGCGCCCAACAGCGTCTCCAGGGCGACCACGTGCTCTCTGGAATCCCTCCCAAAGGACCTGCCTGGCGCTGTACTCGAGCAGGCGTCGCTCTTCAGAAATATGTCCACCATGGTTGTTCGCTTACTTTCTGTTCATCATAGAGCCGCTTGCATGCAGATAAAGCACCATGAACATTCCTATTAAGGAAAACATTAGTAGCAGAGTTCATACTTTTCAGACCTCTTGAGCTCAGTGAAGTCTGCAAAAGCTTCTGCTGACCCTTCTCTGTGCATTTTCTTAAAGGTTCAACTCTTTTCTTTCTTTCCTGCACCTCTTCTCTCACTTCTTCTCTGGCTATGTGCGTCTCTCCCAGTGCCAACAGCTCCTCACTAGTCAAATCCTCAGGAACACTCGCGGGAGCCCCTCCGTGTCATCCTCAACCAGGTGAAAATTCTTTGCTGTCTCAACCACGTTTGCACCCTCCTCATGGCTGGCAAATCCTTTCAAGTCAGGGTCACATGACTATATATACATCATCAAGTGGTTGAATCAAACTATAAAAACATAGGTATCGCTTCACAAACCATTTGGGTGTGTGTGGTAATGTCAATTTGCCTACCAATTATAAAACTTATTTCTTTTAACTATATTCATCATGATGTATAACATAGCTCTTTAATTCCTCCTGTCTTGCTGAACTTTTCTGTCCCTTTACCCCAGATCCATACCCTGTAGTGTCTGGTAACCACTATTTGACTCTGTTTCTATGAATTCAACCTTTTTATATTCCACATATAAATGAAGCTATGTGGTACTTATCTTTCGGTGCCTGGTTTACGTTACATAAGATAATGTCCTGTAGACTCACCCATATTGTTGCAAATTATAGTTCATTCTTTTTCACAGCACAATAGTATTCCATTGTACCCCATTTCCTTCATTTATTTAATGATGGGCACTTAGGTTGATTTTACATCTTGACTATTATGAGTAGAGCTGCAGTAAGCAAGGAAGTGTGGCTATCTCTTTGACATACTGAATTCATTTCTTTAGGGTATATACCCAGTAGTGGGATTGCTGGGTAGTTAATAGTTCTATTTTTAATTTTTGGAGGAACTTCCATACTGGTTTTTGCAATGACTGTACTAATTTACATTTCCACCTACTGTGTACTAGGGTTCTCTTCTATCTAAATCCTCACCAGTACCTGTTATTACTCTCTCTCTCTCTCTCTCTCTCTCTCTCTCTCTCTCTCCCTGTCTCTGTCTCTCTCTCTCTCTCTCTGTCTCTCTCTCTCATAACCATTGTTACCAGGGTAAGGTACTGTCTCAGTGTGGTTTTGATTTGCAATTCCCTGGTGTCTAATGATGGTGAACATTTTTTCATATACTTGTTGGCCATTTTTATGTCTTCTTTTGAGAAACGTCTATTTATGTCTATTGTTCACTTTTAAAGCAGGTTGTTTTCTCATGGTTGAGTTGGAGTCCCTTATGTATGTGGGCTGTTAACCCTTACCGATGTATGATTGGCAAATGTTTTCTCCAAGTCTAACAACTGTTCCTGTACTGAGCTGACTCCTTCTATAGTAAACAGTAATCAGCACCAAGTGTGATAGACCAGAATGAGGAGATGCCAACATCTGACTTGCATTTTAGAAAAATGTTGATTAGAGCAGGTATTCAATCCTGCAACATGGTATTAACTCTCCTACACTAAAATTGATCCCTTAATAAGCATTTTTCTGTAAAGTTGTTCAATAATTTTGAGTCATTAACTTCACTGTTATATAGTCTTTTTCTAGTTTAGTCCAAAAGATATCACAGAAAAGTTTAAAATCTTAAATGCTATACACATCATAGAATCTTTAAAAAAAAAAAGATGCTGAATTGCCTACACTGGACTCAAACCAGAGATCCCTCTGCCTCAGCCTCCCAGAGTGTAGGGATTACAGATATGTAGCACCACTACTGGCTCTTACCTCTCTTCTTAACTACAGTTTAGCAATTATGTCCAAAAAAGAAAAGTCATTAGAGTGATGTGACATGTTTGTAGAATTTTGCAGCTTTCATGTTCAAGAAAAACCTTTATCTTTTATTTAATCATTCTACACTTTGACAGGGATTGATATAAAATGCACAGCTGTTGTCCTGTAGAAAGTACAATAGTCTCTCTTTACCCAGTTTCACTTTCCATAGTTTCACTTGTCCGCTGTCAATCACAGTCTAGAAATATTAAGTGGAGAATTCCATAAATGAACAGTTTATAAATTTTAAATTGAGGCCATTCTGAGTAGTGTAATAAAATCTTGTTGGACCCTGGTCTGTAATCCCAGTGCTCTAGGAAACTGAGATAAAAGGATTGCAAGTTCAAGCCCAGCCTGGGCAATTTAGTAACTCTGTGAGACCCTCTCTCAAAATAAAAAACGGTTGGGATGTAGCTCAGTGTGTAGACCCTGGGATCAGTCCCCAGTACTGTTAAATAAAAGTCTTGCACCACCTCACTATCCTACTCAGGGCACGAATTACCCCTTTGCCCCATATCTATGCTGCATACGCTACCTACCTGTTAGTCATTGTTTATATAGACGTCTCCCACGAACCACATGCACTCCTAGGCGTAACTTTTGGAAGGTGATTACATTTCAGAGCCTTTTAGCTGACTTGCTTGCTGTTGGGAGGTGAGGAGGCTGCTCACTGTGGGTGTGACGTGGAAGGGTTTATCTCCCTCCCCAGCACCGCCACAGTCCTGTGCTATGTTGTTTTTTCCAGGGAGCCAGCCAACCATGGACTGAAACGTGAACCAAAATAAACCCTCCTCCTTTACTTCGTGGATTTTCAGTATCATGTTTCAGCAATAAGAAAGTGACGAAGTCAGGTGTGGTGGTGCAAGCTTGTAATTCCAGCACTCTCAAGAGGCTGAGGCAGAAGGATTGCCACAAATTCAAAGCCAATCCAGGCTACATAGTGAGTTCAAGTCCATCTTGAATTGTATAGCAAGACTCTGTCTCAGAAATAAATAAATGATTTATAATTAGTGCTTCTAAAAAAATGACTAAGACAGTCTTTTAGTAGTTTTAGTTATCAGATCAAATATCACAGTATCTAAGTGCTCTTATTCAAGTTATCCTTTTTTAAAATTTTATTTTTTTTTTTTTTTGCGGCACCAGGGATCAAGCTCACAATCTCAGGCCTACCAGGGAGGTGCTTAAGCCACTGAGCCAAACTCCCAGCCCTAGCTTTTTGAGACAGGATCGCACTATGTAGCTCAGTTCGGCCTTGTGCTCATGTTGTAGCCCAAGCCAACCTTGAACTCACAATGCTCCTCCTACCTCAGCCTCCTGAGTGCTGGGATTAAAGGCGTGCACCACCATGCCTGGCCAAATTATCCTTATTTCACTTAATAAAGGCCCCAAGACTCAACAGCTATCATGCCAGCAATTTATTATGCATATTGTTACATTAGTTTTTGTGTTAACATATTGCTATACCTTGTTTTTAAATTAAACTTTACCATAGTTGTGTACACATAGAAAAATATGTCCTATAGAGTTCAGTGTTCTTTGTAGTTTCTATTGGCAACCACTGGGGATCTTGAAATATATTCCCTCTAGTCCCTGTGGCTAAGTGGGGACTACCATACTCATTACTGCCTGCACACCAGTGTGCTTGTTAAAATCCAGTCTTGTCTGGGGAGAATTTCACAGATACAGACTATTACTGGACTTCTTTTGATGATTCTAGTATATCCTCGCATATTGTCCTACTCATCTCTTGTAGAAGTGTGCAACATGAGTTCACACCTTAGAATTATTCCTTCCCCTCAGTTACGCATCCTCATCTTCATTCTATGTGAATACAGTGGTATCCTTCAGGATAGATGCACTGGAGACGACTAACTTGAAATCTATAACAATTAGAGATTTTGACATCTCAGGTATCAAATAGGAGATTCATCTTGCAAAATTTTAAGCCAATTGTTATAGTCAATCAGCAGCTTTTGGTTAAGATCAGAGATGTTGAAACACTAAAGTGGCCATGATGGGAAGGCTGTTTGCCCAGTAGTAGAGTAAAAATTTAAATGTGCATTTGGGAAAAAGAATATGGACTCAAGCTGCTGATTTAAGCAAAGAGATCTGATTCTGAATAAGGCTGGACAGACAGAAGTAGGGCAAGACTATTTCTTAGTATCAGAATGGATGTCTGAACATGATGACAGATTTAGAAATTTAAATGAAAAGTGAATAAAGGAATTCTAAAAAAGAAAGCTGGCAGTAAGTCTAGGAATTTCTCTGGATGTCTGGGACTTCCTTCCTGTTAATACACAGACCCTTATATCCTTTCCTTCACATCTCTTAGCTTTCTGAAGATAAACTACTTCAAACAGTTTGGCTCTGTGAGGGCATACCAAGAATAAACACGTTTGCAGCTTTAACAAAGGTATAAAGACTGTGGGAAGTGAATCACTGCATTAAGTAATGAAGAGACTCTTACATGTATAAAATGCTATGCTCTAAAAGGTGCTCTGTAACTCTGGAGTGGCTGGAGTTGTTTTAGGTACAGGTAGGAACCCTTCTAAAAGGACATGTGACAGCGATAGTAGGATGGCTCGCATATTCCCTTTCCCAGCTTCCTTCTCCTCACTCTCCTCTCCCACGGAGAAAGATACACAGGCTAAACATTCTCTCTCTAACTGTCCCTTGCAGCATGCGTGTGTTGAAAACTAAGAGTTAGGCCCTTTCTTGATGTTTAAATTGTTGAAGAAAGCACAACAGAAACCAGGCATGGTGGCACACGTCTGTAATCCTGGCACTCTGGAGAGCAAGGCAGGAGGATCGTGAGTTCAAACCCAAGTTCGGCAATTTAGTTACTTAGTGACACCCTGTCTCAAAATTTAAAAATTAAACAATTAAAAAGGGCTGTGGATGCAGCTCAGTGTGAAGGCTCTGGGTTCAATCCTTGGTACCGGGGGTGTAGGGTGTGTCAGAGAAAGAACAGTGTTCATGCCATAATGCATTCAACAAGCTGACATTAAATATTTAAACATTACTAAATGTTATAAATAAATTAAAGAGCAAAATAATAAAAGGTAACAGGAAACAGGGAGGTACACTTTTTGCAAATGGGAAGGGGATCAAGAGAAAGAGACATAAAGAGAATTAAGATGTATTGTGTACACATACCAGCTCCCCACAGTGAGCATAAGCATTATATAACACAAACATATAGTTATATGGACAGCTATTTTGAAGAAAACAAGAGACATTATGGTACCCATTGTTGATTTTCTACTATCTTGTTTTGAAGTCCTGTATTGCTTTCATTGTCTGTTCTGATTAGCTTTATTCTGTTCTGTTTGGTTTGGTTTTACTCTCTTTTAAATAAATAGAATAAAATTTTTAAAAATTACTAAATGCCAGATACTATGGTATATGGGGCTAGAATGATAAGCAAAACAGTGCCAAGGAACTCATAGTTTATTCTGAAACAAACAGAGTGGTACTCAAAGTTGTGTGAGGAGCAGAGCAAGAAGCCAGTTCTCACAGCATTCTACACTAGGATGGGAGAGGAAAAGCTCCCCACAGACAGTGAGAGCCAAGCTGATTCTCTAAAGAAAGCTCATCAGATGGACAAGAGAGGGTTAGGCTTTTGGAAACACCATGATCAAGCTGAATTTGCTCAGAGAGTGAAATAATTTTCAGGTTTTGCTTCTTCCTAATGTACACAGACCACTGTAAGCCATGACAGTCAGTCGCCAGTGGATCTTTGGTTTCCCATTGCAGTTACTCTAAGGGAAAGAAAACTTTCTTTCACTGAACACAGTGCTGTTCTTCGGGCTGCCTCATACATTGAGTCAGCCTTTGGTTTGTTTGTCACTGGCTTCAGGTGCCTTTACTGAAGCGTGGTACAAATCACTGACAGAAAACCCACCAAGAATAATGAAGAAGAAATGTAGAAATGTTCTCTCATTCCCTTTTCATTTCCCTGGCCCTGAAAAACTCTACACCCAGCCTGCAGCAATTTTGGAATAACCATGACACTTCCTACACAGGAAAGTTAGAATTCTAATCAATTAAAATGACATTTGCATACAATGGAAAGAAAATGCAAATAGAGTGAGTACCCAGCAATCTGGTTGTACATTATGGTGCATCAGCATGAAAGAAAATTATTTAGCCCCTAAAAATAATTATTAAAATGATTATGTATGACATGTGGGAAAAGAAAATACAAGGTTTTTTTTTTTAATATATTATGGTTGCAGAAAAATGCAAGCACTCTTGAAGACAATTAAAATAAATGAAAAAATTTAAATGAGTAATTGCAGTGAGTAAACAATAGATTCTTCTTTAATGCTATTGGTGAATCACCTGTTAATCTTTTTAAAAGTTTGTGTTTTATAAACAGCACCCCAAGGATGATCTAGGGCACTGTATTCAGTGGGTCCACATGATTCCTTACATTTCTGATTCTACTCAGATGCATAAAGCCCCAGGCCATGAGAATGTTACACATCACTCTCACCAAACCTAGCAACAACAACAAAAACCTTTCATTTGTCCTGTGTCATTTCAAAACAATTAATAACACGGGGTTTAGCTCAGCAGCACAAGCATCTGCCTGGCAAGTGCAAGGTCATGAATTTGATCCCCGGTACAAAAATAAAATTAAAAAAATAAATAAAAACAGTTAATACAGAAGCTTTTCTTTAACTGTATTTATTTTACTGCTTTATAACAACCCTTTATCTGTTGGCATATTTTTTACTATTACAAGAAGAATACATAATAAAGAGGACAGCCAGCCTTCTTCCTTCTGGCTGCATTATCTCAAACCAGTTTTTTAGTCTGTCTGTATTTCTCTTTCTTGGCAGTTAAAGGAAGGGATAATAATTGTAACACTGGGCATGATGGTACCTGCCTGTAAACCTAGCTACTCAAAGGCTGAGGCAGGAGAATGGCAGCTTCAAGGCTAGCCTAAGCAACTTAGTGAGACCCTGTCTAAAAAAAAAAAAAAAAAAAAAAAAAAAAAAAAAAAAGAAAAGAAAGAAAGACAGGTCTGTGGCTATAGTTCAGTTCAGTTATAGAATGCTTGCCTGGCATATGCAAGACCCTAGATTTAGTCCCCAGTACATGCAGGCAGGCAGGAAAATAATTATGCCTACTTCACTGGGTTATCAGAAAAGATACAATAGAATTAGCCCTTCCCATGAGTCGTCAGAAGTCATGCATGGCTGGGAGGAGAAACAAGAAACCAATTCATCCTTCCCGTGAGCCAGCCGGCATGTGGGCTGAGAGACAAGAATACCTCCCTCAAGCAACCAAGCTGACTCGGAGGACAGGCTGAGTTGATAGCAACTGAGGTACAAAAGCAACTTAATGCTTCTATTGTTTGACTTTGCAGGCCTAAGGCTGGTAGTCTGAGCATCTATTAAGAGGAGAACAGTATCTGTCTTGGTTTTGAAATCAAATATTGTTTTCACTGTTTCCTTTCATTTTATTGTTTTGTTTTATTCAATGTTCTGTTTTGATTGGTTTTATTCTGTTCTTTTCTGTTTGATTTTATTATGTTTGATGGTATGGGCAGCTATTTTGAAGAGAACAAGAGGCATTATGGTAGCCATTGTTGGTTTCCTATTATCCTGTTTCAAAATCTTGTATCACTTTCACTGTTTTGTTTTGATTGGCTTTATTCTGTTTATTTTGTTTGGTTTTATTCTCTTTAAAATATGCCTTCGCTGTTTTGTATTGATCAGTTTTATTCTGTTTCATTTGGTTTGGTTTTATTCTCTTTAAAATAAAAAAAAAAAACCCACAACAATATGACCCAGGCAAAGCTTAGCCTAGAACGCTCATTCAGTAGCAGATACTTACTGTTCATAGACCTTCACAGACAACCTTCTATCTTACTCATGGGTAGCACAGCTCCTTCTGACACCCTTGGTGCAGTTCTGTGCCACTCCTCAACATTTACTCTTGACATATGCCCTTCTTTCCATCTTTTATTCATACCATTTAAAAATCTAAGTTTCTCAAGGAGCTTTCTAGAAAACATACCATCCTCTTTTTCAAGTGGATCAATTGTGACTAAAAAGTCAGAATCATACTGTGTAGAGTTCTGTCCTGCTTGAACCACAATTTTTTTGAAGAGTCACCTTTCAGTAATAACAAACAAAACAGTTGTAGCATGTGCTCCATAGGGTCACCACTACTGTCCTGTACGAACTTTTCTACACATGTGACCTGTATCCTGACATTCATATGGAAGGACTCCAGTCTTTTTATTCTATTGCTATCCTTAACTGAAGTGAAACTATGTATTTTCTTTTTAAATAAAAGGACACACACACACACACACAAGACACATATGATATACCAAAGAGTATAAATAGTTCACATGCAGAATGAAACTAGACCCCTCTCTCTCACCAATTAAAAAGAAATCAACTGAAAGTGGATTTGAGACTTTTAAGACCTGAAACTATGGAACTACTAGAAGAAAATAGGAGAAATGCTTTAGGATATTCAAATGGTTAAGGATATTTTTTACAAAATTTCAAAAGTATAAGAAACAAAACCAAAAATAGATGTACAGGATTATATCCAACTGAAAGCTTCAGCTAAGATAACATTTTTCAACTTTGTTATTACAGGAAAGTCAAAATAAATATCACCTTTAATAATTCAGATGTCATCAGGAAATGCCTTTTTGATTAATTGTGATTCTAGGCTTTCCGGGTACAGAATATATTACAGCTGGCAGATTACAGAATTCTACAGAGCAAATGAAATAGGGAAACTTGATATATCCGTGTCTTGTCCTTAGCCAACTATTTATTGGTTACAACCCAAATATATATATGGCGGGGGAGGTCTCACTACGTAGTTCAGACTGTCCTGGACTTACTATGTAGCCAGGCTGGACTCGAATTCACAGCCTCAGCCTCCTGAGTGCTGGGATTACAGGCATGCATCACTACACCTGGCTAGTCCCATATTTAGAGCTGTCAAGAAAAGCAACTGAGGTCAATCTCTCTTATAGCAAATATGCAAGGAAGTCTAAGTTCCTAAAAATTTAATTGCTGATTCAAAGAATACATGTATTAATTTAAACATGTCAAAATAGTCTCCAAAATTGTTCATAGTCCCTGTCATCAAATTTTTCATAATTTGTCCATTATCAGCACATTTTATCTTAAGGTCAAACTTTGATCTAGTGAATTAATTCTAGTATTTGCTTCCTTCACATTCTAAGAGTTAAGTCAAGAACTGTTCCTGGCAATGCTTTCAGCCAAACAAGTCTTTGAGAAATGTGCAGTTCCAGCAGTATTTTTCTTCACCAACTTCTCTAAGAACTGGCTATCAAGTTCTAATGACACCAGCAGACAACTGGAAGACCTGGTTATTTGAAATAAGGGTGGCCCTGTTGTGCAGGGACCTTAGCACATTCTTCTAATGACCAACACGCCTGGCCCTCAGAATCTGCTTTGCTGTGTGCGTATCCAGGCTGCTGTGCTAGCTACTGGAAACAGAAATGCTTTGCCAAGATCTTTCCCCAGCTTATCCCCTCTTAAGGCACAGAAAGGGATCTTACAGGGCTCAACAGCAAAGCTCATTCCGAAACATAGATATGAAATTAGATGGTGCTTTGGAGATGATTACTGCTGCCAATGGAACTTACCACAAACCAAAGCAGCTTTCCTGAAAATAAAGTCTCACTTGCTCCCTTTTAAGGGTACTGTGTTGCTGCAGTGGCTCAAAGACAGGCCCAGGTGTTTGCTGCTGCATTGTGTCCAACCCTTACACTGAGCCCAGCGCACGAGCTTATACTACAGGGGCCGTACATTCACACCACAAAGCTGTGCAAGGACCCACTCTGCTGGACTGTTTCTGGTCCTGAGATAGTGACAGGGACAAAAGAGCCAAAAATGACTGTCCTGAAGCTTACAGCCTAATAAAGATGGGTAAGACAATAAACAAAATATGTAAGACAATAAGTACTATAAAAATAAATTATATTAAAATTAAAATGGAGAAATACAAACAACATGGGTGGATTATATATCAACATCAACATCCTAGTAGTAATGTTATGCTTTAATTTTGTAGAATGCACCCATTGGGGAAAACTAGTAAAAGATACATGGGATCTTTCTGTATTATTTCTTACCACTACACATGAATCTGTAATTATCTCAATGAAAAGTTCCATACATGTAAAGGGAAGGTAGAATTTTTTAAGTAGATCTACCAGGTAAAGCTTTACTGAAAAGGGAAGAGGGTAAAGTCCCCAAGTTGGTGAGAGAGCGACACACACGGTAATACAGGATAAGAGTGCCCCAGAGAGAGGGACCAGAAGAACCTAACAGGATAAGCCACAGGGCCTAAGAAACAGCTATCAACACGGTGAGTAGCCAGAGAAGACTGGATGGGAAGAGCGAAGTGAAAGAACATCACTGTGCAGACCTTGGCATCTGCTCTGAGAAGGAAAGTAAAAGAATGCTCTAGGCAGAACAGCATAGTCTAACTTACATCTTCATAGAATCATTCTGATTGCTGTGTTTATATTGACAGGAAAAACCAGTAGATGAATTACAGAATCAGGACATGGATGGCTCACAAGGGTGTCCAACCCGGGGCTCTATTTTCCTCCACTCCCCTCTTTTTTTTTTCTTTTGTTTTGTTTTTTGAGACAGGGTCTCACTATGTAGCCCAGGCTGGCCTTGAACTCATGGCAATTCTCCTGCCTCAGCCTCCCAAGTGCTAGGATTACAGGTGTGTGCCACCATACCCCTGCCTCTTTTTTTTCCCCCTTGGAATGAAGAGGAACTGTTTTGGGCTGCATGTAAAATATATAATACGAGCCAGGCATGGTGGTGCAGGCCTGTAATCCCAGTACTTGGGAGGCTGAGGCAGGAGGATCGTTGCAAGTTTGAGACCATCCTGGACTACAAAGTGAGTTCAAGGCCAGCCTGAACTGCATAGTGAGACCTTGTCTCAAAAAGACAAAAAAAAATATATATATATATATATATATATATTACAGTTAATGTATATGAGAAATAAAACTTGCTTTTTATATATTTTATTGTAACATTTTTTAAAAGGGCAACAATGACAGGCTTCAGGATGAACACAAAATGACAAGACAGGATGTCTCTGTTCATGCCATGCACTTAGACCAGATTCTGAAATGAAACTCTTTGATTTGGTGAGTTTTCTCTAATTCATGAGAAATATTTTGGTGGAATGTTCCCCAGTGCAGAAAACTATAAGATGAAGGGAAATACACGAACATTGTGCATAAACTCCTCCCACAGAGCTTCACTTCAATTTTTGAAACCATCGATTCTAAAATTCCACGGAAGGAAAGCCACTGCAGGCAGTTAGGGTGGGTTATACTAGCTTACATTCCCACCACAATGCAGAAGGGTTCCTTTTTCACTGCACCAACTCTAATATTTGTCATTATTTTATTTCTTGATGATTGACATTCTGTCTGGTGAAAAAATGAAATTTTAGTGTTATTTTAGTTTGTATTTCTCTAATGGTCAAAGACTTTGAATGTTCTTTCATGTGTTTACTGGCCAATTGTACTTCTTCTGAAAAGTGTCTATTCATTTCACTTACCCATAGTACAATCATTATGGAAATCAGTATGGAGATTTCTCAAAGAAAAATAGAAATTCCGTTTGACCCAGCCACTCCCCTTACAGGTATCTTCCCAAAAGATCTAAAGACATCACATTACAGTGATACATGTATATCAGTGTTTCTAGCAGTACAATTCATAATAGCTAAATTCTGGAAGCAGCCTGCACATCCATCAACCAATGACTGGATAAAGAAAATATGGTATCTATACATAATGGAATACTACTTGGCTATAAAGAAGGATAAATTCAAGACATTTGTAGAAAAATGGAAAACATAATGTTAAGTGAAATCAGTGAGATACATAAGCTTAAATAAAACCATATGGTTTCTTTCATTTGAGTAATGCAAAGTACATGTAAGAAAAAATTAAAAAGGCTAATAAAAGGAATCAAGAAGATAGATCACTTGCAAACGGGAAAGGGCCCAAGAGATGGGAGGAGAGATGTAAAAAAATTTAAGATGTAACATGTACAAGCACCAAATACCCACAGTGAATGTAAACATTATATGTCACAAACATAACTAAAATGATGATGATGATGATGACGATGATGATAAAGAAATGGGGGAAAGGATCTAGGGCAAGAGGGAGGTGAACAGGGAGAGAAAGGGGAAGAAAAAGAATCAAGATATGTTAAGTGCATATATCTGCTTACTAAGCTGAATGTAAACTTCACATGTAATAAAATAATTTTTTTTAAATAAGAAATTATAGTGAGCATAATGTCCCATTAAAAACTAATGTTTCTTCTATTCCCAGAAGCATTTTTTTTGACAGTCTCACTATGTTGTCCAGGTTGACCTTGAACTCCTGGACACAAGCAATCTTTGTATGTCAGCTTTCCAAGTAGCTGAGACAACAAAGGCAGCACCACACCCAGCTCCCCAGAAGCATTTCTGAAATAAAATAATTTTGCTTTTTATGTTATAAAAGCATCTCATGAATTTGACATTTGAAGAATCATATGTGTTCTTTAAGGACCTGATGATACAGTGAGAAGTAAAAAAAGAAGACCATGTCTCTTAGAAACTGATAATTTAAATTTTAAAAAGAAACTGATAACAACTCAGAAGAGTGCATGAAGTTGGTTTTCATCAGCTGTTGTTCTTCAAGATTAGTGACATCTTTAAATTATTGAAAATAAGGAATGTAAACATCAGTTAATACAAGATTCTAGCAACAAGAAATTCTTAGCAATTGATATCCTTATAAATCAAAGCACCATGAATTGGCAGGAGATGTCGCTCAGTGGTACAGTGCCTGCCTGGCAAGCACAAGGTCCTGAGTTCAATTCCTGGTAGCAAAACAAAATACGTACCATGATAATTCATAGCATAGTACTCATATTAAAAACTACAAGATTCTAAAAGACATTATGTATCGCTTAAGAAAACCTGTGTCTAATATAACATTTTAAAGATGTTATTAATTTTGAAGACCATTGGTTTTTAAAAGTATTTGGCATTTTTAGTGATAAGCTATTAACCAAAATACTTCATTACTCAGAATTATCTATCCCACCCATTTACACTGCTTTACAGTAGAAAATTTCAAGTACAAACTTTCTGAACTCAAGCCACAAAACACAGCCAGTAAATATTTATAATGAAAATTTTCTTACAACTGCTTAGTCTCAAGGCAATCAAAGAATTTCTATAATAAACTTTGACCTAACCTAACTCAACAGCCCCCCATTGTACACGTGAGAAAACGGGTACTAAAAACGTTAATTCTGTACCTGCAACTAGAAGTGGAATTGACATGAGATCCCTCTGGACTTCTGAGCAGCACATTTGCACAGGTATCTTTTCAAAAATTATATACCAGAGAAGATGAGGGTATTTCAGTGTATCCTGGTATTTAGTCTACCTACATTCTGGGTTTGTTTGGTTGGTTGGTTAGTTGGGGGGTTTTTTTTAGTATGTTATCATTATTTGATATTTTCTAAAAATCTAAATTCCATTCTGAGGCCTTGATCATTAACTCAGTGGATGCACAAAGGCCAAGTGATGTATTACCCAAGTTCCAATAGGCACATACCCATATCAAATCAGTATAAATCACATGTTTTAATTTCAAATATTTATCATTACTTTGAGGTGAGAACATTTAAAATCCTCATTAATTATGGTAGCCATTTTTGATACCCTATCACCTTGTTTTGAAACCCTGTATTGCTTTCATTGTTTTGTTTGTAGTGATTTTCTTCTATTTTTATTTGTTTGATTGCATTATGACTGATGATATAGGCAACTACTTAGAAGAAAACAAGAGGCATTATGATAACCAGTATTGTTTCACTATTGTTTTGAAGTCCTATATTGCTTCCATTGTTTTGTTTTTATTGGTTTTATTCTGTACTATTTTGTTTGATTATATTATGCCTGATTGTATGGGCAGTTATTTTGAAGATAACAAGAGGTATTATAAGGGGAAGGGAGGAAAGAAGGAAGGGAAAAGGAAAAAGACAAGAATTTGTATATATGTACACATAAGATAGCTAAAATGACTATACTACTAAATGTATTAGTTATTGAAAAAGAACAATCAATACTCCTATGATTAAATCAATTTTACCTGTCTATATCTGTTAATCTAAGTAACTCTTTGGAAGGTAACAATATGCAATATGACAACCACTGTCAAATTCTTATCATCTTGTTTGGTAAACCTATAATGTCATTGTATTGGATTTGTTGTTGTTTGTTTGTGTCTTTTGCTTTTTGGATTTGTTGTTGTTTGTTTGTCTCTTTTGCTTTTTGTTTTTCTTTTCTGTGTATTTTTTCTCTTAAATAAAAGAAGAAAAAAAGATAAAATAAAATCCTCATTAAACCCCCTTGACTTTAAGTGCAGAGCTCCTCAAGTTTTAGTCCTAAGCGTTTGCTCCTCCTCATTCTACTTCCAGGCAGTGGCCTTTCCCCTGCCCCTCATACTCACCAGACCCTCCGCCCAACCAAAGGCTCTGCATGTGGCCTTCTGGGAAAGTTCCTTTCTCTTTCTCACCAGACTGGACACACCCACTTGTCTGACATCTTACTCTATTCATCCCTTCTGGCATGCCCTTGCCTAATTGCTGACTGGGTCAAATTCTCTTATTATGTGTTCACCCCTTGTCTAGGTTACTTTTCGCTCATTGCTGAAACAAAATACCTGACGCCCAAAATTAGGGAAGGAAAGGTTTATTCTTACAGTTTCTCGGGAGTTTCAGTCCATACTTAAGTTGGCTCCAATGCAGCGTGGCAGGGCAGGGCTGCCTTTCATGGCAGCCACAAGCAGCAAGGCACGCTGGTGAGCGAGAGAGAGGTGGAAGCAGAAGCGAACAAGAGGAAGACCCGCCTTCCATTACACTGTATGTTGGCTCCACCCCTGGGCGCGTACAGCAAACCAAACACAAGCACGCACCAGACTTAGCCCCATCAAAAGTATGTGAGGACTTGGGGGGACATAGCATACCCAATACACCCCTCTATTATACCACATTATTCTCAAGACTGATAAACACTTCAGCAATTTACATTTCAATTTTTTAAAATTTAGTATCTATTGCTTATATTAAACTGAGAGTTCTTGCAGTACATAATAAAAGACCTGAGTAAATATTTATTGAATGGCCTCCCAAAATAATGATTTAATTACTTGTTTTCCTCAAATTTGACTAATGGCCAAAATGTATTTTTCAAACCAATTAAGGACTGTTTTTATGCCTCACACCATGTCACCACAAAATAGGTGCTCACCCTGACCTTCACATGGGGTCATGAAACGTTTAAAAAAATAAAGTGCTTGAAATTTGATCTCAAACATCTGCATCAGTTTGAGTAAGCTAAATAAACTACCAATTCAAATAAACACAAATACTGTGAGGCTTGAATGCAGAAGAAGTTTATTTCTTGTTTACATAATATCTCAGAACAGGTGGGCAGGGCAGCTGGCAGCTTGCCCCCCATGCATTGTCTCAGAAGCCCACGTTCCTTCCATTCCGTGGTTTCCTGTTCTCACCTGCATTCAGCCCACAGAAGACAGTGTGAAGGAAGAACTTCTATTCTCTCAAAAACTCCAGTGCAGAAGCAGCACACATCGCTTTGGTTCATCAGGAAACTATTATCCTGTTACCATGGAAGAAGGAGAGAATGAATGAAAGAGTTGGTTCTTTGAAAGATTAAATAAAAAAGATTAACTCCTGGCCAACACTATTAAAACAAGGAAAGAAAAGACCCCAACTCATGCAATCAGGAATAAAAAGGGCAAAATCACAATGGATCCTGTAGAAACCCATTTCATCAGTACTGACTCTGAGAACCTGTACTCTAGTAAGATGAAAAACACAGAGAAAATGGACAGTCTCCTAAATATGTGTGAATTAACAAAGCTGAATCAAGAAGATATAAAAATTATAAATAACCCAATACGAGTCAATGAAAATGAAGTAATGAAAAAATTATAAACAAAAAAGCCCAGGTCTTGATGGACTCACTGCTGAATTCCACAAGAAATTTCGAAAAGATCTAATGCCACTACTCCTCAAACTCATTACTGAAATTGAAAGAGAAGCAATACTCCCAAAGTCATTCTTAGAACCAAGTATTACCCTGATATCAAAACCAGAGAAGGATCCAATCAAGAAAGAAAACTACAGGTCAATCTCCCTGATGAACACAGGTGCAGAAATCCTCAATAAGATACTGGCAAACAGAATGTGACTAACCATCAAAAATGATTATACATTATGACCAAGTAGGATTCATCACAGGGTTGCAGGGATGGTTCAACATACACAAATAAAAAATACAACACACTGCATTAAAAGAACCAGGACAAAAACCATGTGATCATCTCAATAGATGCAGAAAAAACATTTGAAAAGGTCCAATACCCATACATGATAAAAACCCTACAGAATATTGGAATAGATGGTCTTTATCTTAATCCAATAAAAGTCATCTGTGGCAAACCAACAGCCAGCATCAGACTAAATGGACAAAAACTGAAAGTTTTCACTCTAAAATCAGGAACAAGACAAGAATGCCCCCTATCACCACTCATATTCAATATAGTTCTGGAATCATTAGCTAGAGCAATTAGACAAGAGAAAGAAATAAAAGGATTATGAATAGAAAAAGAAGAAGTGAAATTATCATTATTTGGGGATGATATGACACTCAGAAGACCCCATAAATTCCACCAAAAGACTGCTAGAATTACAAACCAAATTTGATGGCATAGCAGAATACAAAGTCAACACTCAAAAATCAATAGCATTCCTGTACATGCATAACAAACTCACCAAGAGAGAAATTAGAGAAACCACACCTTTCACAATAGCATCGAGAAAAACGATATATTTAGGAATTGATTTAATGAAGTGAAAGACTTTTACATTAAAAACTACAGTGCTCTGAAAAAAAGAGATCAAAGAGGATATTGGAAAATGGAGAGATATCTCCTGTTCTTGGATAGGCAGAACTATTATAGTGAAAATGGCCATACTTCCAAAACTGTCATACAGATTTAAAGAAATCCCAATCAAAATGCCAACAGCATACCTCACAGAACTACAGAAAACAATGCTAAAATTTATTTGGAACCAGTAAAGACCTAGAATAGCAAAAGCAATTCTGGGCAGCAAGAGTGCCAAGGGCAACGTAGGGAGCATCACAATCCCCAAACTGAAATTATACTACAGAGATACTGAGATAAAAACAACATGGTACTGGCAAAAAACAGACCCAAGGGTCAATGGAACAGAATAGAAGATGCAGAAACAACTGCAAACACACTCAACTGCCTTATCATTGGCAAGGGGGCCTAACACATTTACCGGAAGAAAGGTAGCCTCTTTAATAAGTAATGCTGGGAAAACTGGCTTTCCATGTGCCAAAGACTGAACCTAGATCCATATCTCTCACCATGCACTAAACTAAGATTGAAATGGATCAAAGAGCTAAATATTAAAAGAGAAACCCTAAATCTGCTGGAAGATAGAATAGGTAGAACTCTTGAAGACATAGGTGTAGGCAAAGACTTTATGAACCAAACCCTGATTGCACAGGAACTATCACGAGGAATCAACAGCTGGGATCGCATCTTATTAAAAAGCTTTTCCACAGCAAAAGAAATCATCAACAGAATGAAGAGACAACCCACAGAGCAGGAAAAAGTTTTTACCAGCTGCACCTCAAACAAAGGACAAATACAGTGGTGCCTCAGTTCATGAGCTTAATTCCTTCCATAATTCTGGAGATGGACACATTAGTGTTCATGCAAGGAAGATGGTCATAGTCATGTTCATCACCTGATGCAGAGTTCATGAACAAAAGCAAATTTTTGCCACACACCTCTGTTTGTAAACTTAATTATTCACAAATGGATATCTTCATGAACCAAGGTATTACTGTATCTAGAGTATACAAAGACTCAAAAAAATCAGACCCTCCCCCAAATGTAAAAGACTCAATACAAAAATGGGCATCTCAATCAGGCATAGAGGCACATCACTGGAATCACAACACTTGGGAGGCTGAGGCAGAAGGATCACAGCAAGTTTGAGGTGAGTCTGGGCTACACAGTGAGTTCAAGGCAACCTGAACTACATAGTGAGACCCTGTCTCAAAAAACATAATGGGCATCTGAAATAAATAGACACTTCTCAGATGAACAAGTACAAATGCAAATAATATACGAAAAAATGTTCAACATCACTGGTCATTCAAAAAATACAAATTAAGTAGGGCGTGGTGGTGCATGCCTGTAATCCCAGCATTTGGGAGGCTGGGGCAGGAGGATCATTGCAAGTTTGAGACTAGCCTCGGCTATATAGTGATCTCAGGGCCTGCCTGTGCTACAAAATGAGACCCTGTCTAAAAAAAAAAAACCAACCGTTAACAAAGCTGGTGAGGCTGTAGGGGAAAAGGAACCCTTCTCCATTTTAGTGGGAGTGTAAACTTACACAACTATTATGGAAATCAGTATGGAGAGTTCTCAAAAAACTAAAACTAGAGATTCTATTTGACCCAGCTGTTCCCTTTCTAGATGTCTTCCTGAAAGATTAAAAGTATCATACCACAGTGAAACATGCATACTCATGTTTATAGTAGCACAAGTACATTAAATAAATAAATAAATAAATCTTGAAAATAGCTTATACACCCACTGACAGATGAATGCATAAAGAAGATGTGGTATTTATATACATTGGCGTACTACCCTGTCATAAAGAAAGATAAACTTGCTGGTCGTGGCCCACACCTATAATTCTAGCACTTGGGGGCCGAGGCAGGAGGATCATTGTGAGTTAGAGGCCAGCCTGGGCAACATAATGAATTCAAAGCCAGCCTGAACAGTGAGCCCCTGTCTCAGAAAAGAAAAAAAAAAAAAAGGATAAATTTCAGTCACTTTTAGGTAAATGAATGCTCCTGGAGACCATAATATTAAGTGAAATAAATCAGACACACAAGATTAAATATCACATTGTTTCTTTTGTGTAAAAAAAACTCAAAGGGTAAATAAGGAGCAAAATGGAGGATAGGTATCAGGAAGCAGGAAGAAATGATCAAATGGGAAAAAGGAACAAGGGTGGGGGAAGGAAAGGAAGAAAACAGAGATTCTAAAAGAGAGAACCAGGAGTGGTGGTGCACACCTATAAACCAGGCACTTGGGAGGCTGATGCAGGAGGACTGCCATGAGTTGAAGGCCAGCCGAGGCTACATAGTAAGTTCAAGGACAGCCTGAACTACATAATAACCCTGTCTCAAAAAAAAAAAAAGTAAATAGATAAAAATTTTTAAAGAGAATGACAGAAAAGAAATGGAAACAAAGCTTTTGTAAATGAGGGGAAGAAGGGTTGAAGGGAGGGGAATGAGAAAAAAAGAATTAAGATATATTATGTATAGGTACAAAATGCCTATGATGAAGGTGATCATTACATATGGCAAATATGTACCAATAAAACAAAATCATCAGAAGGCTCTAAAAAAATTATTTTTTATAATTTTTTGAATATAATTATATTCAAACAGCCCCTAAAAGGAAACCATACTGCAAACCCACCTTCCTAGCTCCCAAAATAGTGCCCTAACACTTGAGCTGTATATTTTGTTTTCTAAATTTTTCTGAGCTTCCAAAAGAAAGTACAATTACTAGTAAAACAGATACCAATGGAAGGACATGAGAAGAGAGGTCAGAGGAAGGAAGAGCTTCCTTTTTGAAGATATTACTTTGAAAAGCACCATATGGACTACGTATGAAGTCACAATTAGACTGCTCTGAAAATACTCCTCAGTGAAAGAATGCTTTCACCTTTTCATTCGGTGTTATTTAAAATGTCCCAGGGGCAGAACAGCACAGTAGCATCTCCCAGTCTTTGCCTTTATACTTTAAAAAGTTCTTATGTACAAAGAACTCAAATTTTTTTGAAATTTCATCATAGTTCAAAAAATGGCTATCCCCAAAGTCAAAGAATGAATTCTAAGAAAAAATGGAGGGTAAGAGTAGGAAAATTTATTGGAGAAAAAGAATGGGGACTAGGAGAGCTCCTGAGACAGGAGGGGTCCTGAACGGGTTGCTAATGAGCCCACCTCTCAAAGGAAGGTTTACAGAGCAAAATCATAAGGCAGGTACAGTGCGGGTCAAAATTATGATTGACCAATAAGATTGCAAGTATAGTCACTTAGGTAATATTGATCCAGTGGTAGCAAGGGTACATGAATGGCATCATTAACCTTGGTCGATGATCTATAGTCTTGGCCTCAGCAGTCTGCCCTAGACTTAGTCTTAGTCTTAGTCTTACAGTCTTAGGCTTACTAGGTGGGAGAGGGTGGCCCACCCCAATGAGATCATGGGAAATCTCAAAAGGGTGATACCAACAATCCCCAGTCTCTGTTCATCCTTTAGGGAAGTATGCAACACTAGCCACTGTGACTTTAATCTTCAGATGCGCCTCCAGCCACAGTCCTGATGCGTTCTCATCCTCTGCATGGACTCCCTCAAGGGCCCAGCCCTGTCTGACTGCTTAACACATTTCTACCTAACTTAGTGGTCTATAATACTAGCTACTCAGGAGGATAAGGCAGGAGAATAAAAAGTGTGAAGCCAGCCTGGGCAACCTAAAAAGACCCTGTCTCAAAATAAAAAATAATCTCAAAATAAAAAATAAAAAGTACTGGAGATGTAACTGAGTGCCTCCTGGATTCAATTTCCAGTACTGCAAATACATACATACTCACATATATCTGTAGTTATATACTGGATGTTACATTTCTCAGGCCTTTTTGATCATAAATCTTCCCTCTGTTTTTAGGAACATCTAGAACCAGCATTCACAGTTTTCTACTTTTAAAATTCTGATTTATATCAATTGAAAGAAGAGAAGAAAGATACATGTAGCACGACACAATTTCTAGAATATTCAAACTGCATATATTTCAGTTTCAAAATGTGACCAGGCACTCACTTGATGGTGGCAGGGCACTCACAGTGCTGTCCCCCTACACGGCCCCTCCATACTGGCTGGGTCACTGCTAGCACCCAGGACCCGCCTCTCTGTGGCAAGGTCACCATCGAGGTCACCACAGACAGCGTTTGTCATTGTAGACAGGCAACCCTGAGCCTGCAGCTTACAAAAGCCCCTGGATGAAGGAAAAACAAACTGTGGGCAAATTATCAGAGAGAAAGCATGGAAACTGCTGGGGTGTTGAGATTGTTTCATTTCATAAGCTGTATTAGGAGGACTTTCCACAGAAAGCACAAATATTCAAATTTAGGATTTCAGAAACAATGACCCTTGGGAAGACCTTGAGAGATAACATTTCTGACCTTGAAGACTGCACCTGAGTTATCATAGATACTCAACAATTATTATTCTTTTTTAATTTTTAAACCTCCAAACAGATCCCGATGCCCTCCCCCATCTGGCTGTTCCCTGTTTACATCCTTACTCGCACCTCCCACACTGAGCAGCAATTTTTAATGTGCTGCTTCAAGCACAGGGTGAGCTCCTTGTGAAATGAAAAATGAGTCTTGTTTTTAAAGGCTCAGCACCGGATGTGCTAATAAACATTTTTGAACAAGTGGAAAAATATTGGCTGAATGAATATATGTTTCCTTGGTAACTTATTTTACTATCAATTTACCAGGAAGTTTTTCTGTCTTACTGTTTTTACTGTCTTAGTTACTTTCTCATTGCCAGGACATAATACTCGAAACTCACAGCTTAGGGGAGGAAAGATTTATTTTGGCTTATGGTTTGTAGAGGTTTCAGTCCAGAGTTGGCTGGCTCCAAGGCAGGGCAGAATGGCAGAGGGGCACTGCAGAGGAAGCTCACTCATGGCATGACGTATGAGAGGGATCAAGGGAGGAGGAGGGAGATACACCTTTCCCGGCCACTCCTCCATGACTCACCTCTTCCCACCAAGTCTCACCTCTCAACATCGCACCCTGCTATGAGCCCGTCAGTGGGCTAATCCAGTGATGAGCATCACACACACACATGATCTAGTCACCTCCCCAAAGCCCTGCCTATGAGCACATGAAGCTTTGGCGGGGGACATCTAGAGATAAATCACAACACCTACTTAAACAATTGTGTATAGAAAATTCTCTAAAGGGTTCTAGAAATTACTCACTGTTACGGATTAAAAACCGGTGGTCAACTTAGCACCAGCTGAATTAATTCAGCTGGTGTTGAGTAAAGATGCTCCACCTGAAGAAAGTTACCAGCATAAATAGAGATTTGGAGAAGAAGAGCGAGGCATTGTGGGTTCTTTCAAGAGTTGCTGTTTCGAGCTGATGGTTCTCCCAGAGGTGCGTGTCATGCTGGCTTCCTCAATATGGATTTGACCATTATCATCAGAGGAGCTCAGGACCTCATCAATGAGAGTGGCTGTGGTTCACCTTGGGGGAGCCCTGCTCCTCACATTGTGTATCGCTCCCTGGCTCCGGAGGGGAGGCTGTGTGCTGGAGAAGCTTGTCACACTCGGCTTCCTGACCTGTGCTCGACTGTTCTCATCGTCGGAGGAGTGCGGGACCTCATTACCGCTGAGGATGGCTGTGGTGCTCTTCAGGGCAGCCCTGCTTCTTCCTTTGAGTGTGACCTCTCGGCTCCTGTGTAGAACCCTCAACCCACTGCACAGCTCCTTCACCGCGCTGGCATAGACTTCTTAGTTCCACCGCTGACCTTTGGCCTTCCCGGCACAGAACTGTAAAATAGTCTGGCGTGAGTCCTTATTGTGGGCTCTTAGATTCCCAGTTGGAACTGTGGGAGGCATTGTCATGTGTTTTGGGTCTCTAGTGGGACTCTTGCAAGACATTGCTGTGGGATTCAGGCCCTCAGCTGAATATCCTGGGTCTTAGTGTTGTGGACAGATTTCCCTGCACTTTCTTGTATATAACTCTGGGTGACCATCATAAAACAGTGTTACAAATTCTGTGTCCTGTATGCAGTTGTTCTCCCTGTAACCCCTGGCTACAACACTCACTCTGGGTAGACCTGCATTAAAAAATAAAGTTGTCTTGGCTTTGTTCATTACATTTCTTATTAATAATTCAACAAATAAAACTATATAACCATCCTTGCAGATGTATTTCAGTTTCACAAATCTTCAGAGGTAGAAAAATTCTAGACACAGAGGCACCATGCACACAGCTCCAGAGGAAGGTAAGCAAGGCAAACGAGTGAAGCAGGGGACCTTGGGGCGAGCCCTGACACCAAGGCTCAGCATTATGTGCTACTATGATATCTGGTGACATCAGAAGGACACTGAACGGTCTACCTACTGACCCCTCTCCCCATTTTGCTCCCATGGATCCGGCCCCTTCATCAAACAACCATCCTTATCAAGGAAGCCAGGGACAGTTCCTGCTTGTTTCTGCCTCTGAGTTTCAGTTTCCTGTCAGCCTGTGCAATTATTCCAATAAGCCAGCCACATCGTCCCGTGAGAACTGAGAGTCACCTCAGTCTTTTAATACTACAAACCTGCCATGCAAAGCCACTGCTTGTCCCCTGGGTTCTTGAGTGCAGCTCCCTTGTGACCCCACATGAAGTTCAGTGTCCTCCATCCCCCCACGAGTAATAAACTTCTGCTGATCTCATTCATCCAGTGTTAGATATCAAGTGTTCAGCCATCCCCCAAACCCTAGCTCAAGAAATAGAAGATGATTTAAGCAGAGATGAAGTGGAGATGGGAAAAGCAACTGCCAGAAAACAAATTATAACCGCCTGGCCTTAGTGCCTTGGAGACAGGTGGGGACCATGGAGGCCTGGACAAAACATGTCCCAGCAGGCAGCTGTCCTATGGCTCTAGTCTACTGTTGAATGTGATTCACAATGGCACAGAGTTGTCCAATTTTCAAGCTTTCAAGAGACATGGGAGCCAGGCATGGGGCCACATACCTGTAATCTCAGCAGGAGGCTGAGACAGGAGGATTGCTGTGAGATCACTGTGAGTTCCAAGCCAGCCTGAAATACAAAATGAATTCAAGGCCAACCTGAACTACACAGTGAAACTCTGTCTCAGAGAGAGAGACAGAGACAGAGACAGAGACAAAGACAGAAAGAGAGACTGGAAATGTGTGTTTCATGTAGAAACTCACTTTCTAAAATTTGGAAAGTAACTTGCTTTGTAACTTTTACCCTAGAATTTAACACTACTGTGGTCCCTACACCAACATAATGCTCTGTTATTCTGCTTTTTAACATCATAATTTTCTTCCAAACATATTTTACTACCATTGCGGATTTCAGAGAGGTTTACCATACCCTCGAAATCGGATCTTATCTCTCCAGGTTAGCTATATTTGTCTGTAAAACCCCATTAAAAATTTGGGTAGCTGTTTTTTCCCTCCGACCAGTGATTAAAAGCACTGCACTTTATTCTGATCACAGTTCGCACCCCTTCAATTACTAAGGCATTTTGAGTTCTAGTAATATACTTCCAGGTACCAACTACCTTCAACTTGTACTATTTCTTCCATTATATCATTCCAAGCATCCATAAAAATATTAATAAACTGTTACGGATTAAAAACTGGTGGTCAATTTAACACCAGCTGAACTGAATCAGCGTGGTGCTGCATGTAGATGGCCCACCTGAGGAAAGTGGCCATGTAAAAAGAGATGTAAAGAGGAAGAATTTAGCGTTGTGGAGTGTTGCTGTTGTTTGGAGCTCTAGGTTCTCCTGGAGAAGCGTGTCATGCTGGCTTCCCAGATATGAATTTGGCCATTATCATTGGAGGAGCTCAGGGCTTTGTTGCTGAGAATGGCTACCCCAGTTCACTTTGGTGGAGATTTGGTCCTTATTTTAGCATTGCTTCCTGGCCCTGTAGGGGAAAATTTGTGCTGTTTAATCTCCAGGAGAAGTTTGTCACGCTGGTTTCCTGATATGTACTTGGCTGTTCTCATTGTTAGAGGAGCTTGGGACCTCATTGTCACCGAGGATAGCTGTGGTACTTTTCAGGGGAGCTCTGGCCCTTATTTTGATCATTGCTTCTTGGCTCCAGTACAGAACGCTCCGCCTGCTAGCACAGACCCTTTACCCCACTGGCATAGACTTTCTAGCTTCCACTGCTGACCTTTGGGCCTTCCCAGTACAGATCTATGAAACAGACTTGCATGAGTCATTGTCGTGGGCTCTAGGTCTTCTGCTGGGCTCATGCAGGACATTGCTGTGGAATCCAGGCCCTCAGCTGGATTTTCTAGTGTTGTGGACAGATTTCCTGCACTTTCTTGTATTTAACTCTGGGTGATCATCATAAAATAATATTATAAATTCTGTATCCTGTATGTAATTATTCTCCTTGCAATCTCTGGCTACAACAAAAATATAGCTTAAAAATAAAAAATAAAGCATAAAAACATTTTTATGTTCTTCCTAGATTGACATGACACAAATAATAACTTTCTTAATTACTTTTAGGAAATGTAATAGTGTGTTTTTCCCAGGATGTCATTGATAAATACTAGTTTAGAAATATTTAATAGAATTGCTATGGTAATAAACAACATTATTCTTTCATCATGCCAAAACAATTATTATGTCTGATGTATTTAAAAGCATACTTAAAGGGAATGGTTTTGAAACACATTAATTCATTTATTTATCCAAAAATTTTTATTGAGAACTTACCCTGTGCCAGTCACTATTGAAGGTGATAGAGATATAGTAGAGAATAAAATTCCTATTCTTGCTGAGTTTGCATCCCATAATATTAAACTGGATATAAAATCAACTATACCTATTAATTACAGCTATGTAAAAATATGTAAGCTGATGGATAAAATCAGAAGAGAATATGCAAAACTTAAAATGGCAGCTGGCTCTGTTAAGGAGGTTACAGATTATTTCTTTCCCTGTTCAGTATAAAATGCATAAGTTCAAAATGAAAAATACTAAAAAGATAAACAATACATTGGTCACTTGTGAAGGTTGCTAGGTACCAATTCATCATTCTGCAGACTGATAAATAAATGGAATGATTGCATAATTTATTAGCCTAAATGAGTTGCTTTTGAGAATAAAGTCCAATTCAAATTCACACACAGCATTTAGATGATGTATCTCTTAATTTTCTTTTTATCTACACTTTTAGACTTTTATCTACACTTTTAGACTTTTCCAGGCCTTATATCTCATTTGTACTACTACAACAGCCCTAAAATCACCCCTAAAAATCAAGATTCATCAAGATTCATCACCCAGCATCAAGACATCAAGAGTCATCTTGGCAAAGTATATACCAGAATATATATATAGATAAATATATATATATATCAGAGTATACACACACACACACACACACACATATATGAGGAATTTCAGAGACATTAAATAGAGGATAATGGTGGCAACCTGAATTCAAATATCTTCATATGTATTAAAAACAAAACAGTATTTATTGGTTCTATTCTGTTTTGTTTTGTTTGGTTTTACTACGTCTGATGGTATGGGCAGCTATTTCGAAGACATAGAGACATTATGGTAGCCATTGTTTATTTCCTGTCATCTTGTTTTGAAATCCTGTATCACACTGTTTTGTTTTGATTGGCTTTATTCTATTTTATTTTGCTTGGTTTTATTCTCTTTAAAAAAAAAAAAAGAGTAATGACACAGGATCGCCAAAGAGTACAAATAAAACAAAATGTGTCACACACTGTCCATATCATTATGAACAAGATGATTCCATGAATTTCAAATTGCAGTTGTATGTCATTTAATTACAGAGATAAGTTTTGAGAAACATCAGGCCAGCAATTTAGCTCAGTGGCATAGGTACCTGCCTAGCATGCGTGAGGTTGTGAGTTTGATTTCCGGTACCAAAAAAAAAAAAAGAGAGAGAGAGAGAGAGAGAGAGAGACAGAAACACACTGATTTCATTGTGTGAACAAGATACAATGTATTTATACTAAGATGGCTACACCATGTTTAAGCAATGCAATCTTACAGGACCACCACCATATATGAAGTATATCACTGACTGACGCATCTTTATATGGTGTATGACTAGACCCCAAAGTAGAGAAATAGCGCTTAAATTCTGATATAGTTCCCATCACCAATGCAAGTTTGTGGATAGAGAAAAAAGTAACACAGATACTCAAAAGGAAGAAAAGACAGATGAAGACTTAGAACACAAACAAAATTACCCAGGCAAAGAGAAGTCCAGGATGAATATCAAAATGAAATATCAATATGAAATATCAAAATGCCAACACTTTTTAGTTCATGGTACCTGACTGGGGGAAGTAACTTGAAAATGAATAGGACCAGAAGAGAAAAAGAGGACTATTACTTCTGAGCAAAAAAGAAATAAATAACAGCCGGGCGTGGTGGCACACACCTGTAATCCCAGCACTCAGGAGGTTGAGGCAGGAGGATCATTGCAAGTTCAAGACCACCCTGGGCTACAAAGTGAGCTCAAGGCCAACCTGAACTGTATAGCAAGACCCTGTCTCATAAAAAAAAAAAAAGAGAGGGAGAGAGAAAGAGAGAGAGAGAGATTTAAAAAAAAAGGTCCTTTGGAGGGTTTCAGTGAAGGGAAACAAAAACACCAAAATTAAACATGGAAATAAAAGAAAAATAAAATATGCCAATTTCTCTCCCACCTACTCCCATCATCAATATCATCCTCTACTCAGAGGGAAAAAACGCATTTCACAAAAATGGAAGGAGGAACTCATGAACCAAAAACTGTCCAGGAAATGGGTTAGGTTAAGAAAAAAAAAATCAAACAACTCTATTCAAAGCTATTGTAAGGAAAAAGTATAGACAACATCTAAGTCAAAATGTTTCACCTGAAAAAGTTCTCCTAAAAATGCCAACCACAAAACTTAACACATTGAGCTGATTGAAATAATGTCAAACAAACATACGGAGATATTAAAAAGTCTCGAATCAGAGGTCTCAGTGCTGTGTCCCCTCCCCAGCAGAGCCAGCATCCATGCCGGATGCTCAGCACCCCCTTAAACAAGGGTGTGGCCTTCCACCAACTGTGAGGCAGCTCTACATTTGCTTCCACTTGGCACAGGGCAGCAGAGGTGAGGACCAACCAACTGACCTGACTCTGCACTAGGGTACCTGTGGAGAGAAGGGAGTAACCGGACTCCACCACTGCCAATGTTAAGCCCAAAGGCCCACTTGAACTCCCACCCAATGGCCAACACCCATCAGAAATCAGGGGCAGATCACAGTTCCCATCTACCAGTGGGAGCAAGTCACACCCTGGCTTGGACAGTAACCACGGTATGGGTGAATGAACAGAAGGCCGTCAAAAACCCCGAGGTCCTGAAGCTAGGCAGAAAAAATCGTGACTGGCTGGATCCTGAGACTGCAGATAATGGAGAAAGAAATTAGGAGGTAAAATGTCATTCTAAAAGCACCAAGAAAAGTTAAATACTTAGGAATTAATCTAACTAAGGGAGTGAAAGACCTCCAGAGTGAAAACTATAGTACTCTGAAAAGGGAACTCAAAGAGAACAACTTCAGAAAGTGGAAATATGATCCCTGTCCCTGGATAGGCATAACCAATACAGTCAAAATGGCTGGCCAGGTATGGTGGCACATGCCTGCAATCCCAGAACTGATGAAGCTGAGGCAGGAGAATAGCTGCAAGTTCAAGGTCAGCCTGGGCTACAAAGTGAGTTCAAGGCCAGCCTGAAATGCATGGTGAAACCCTGTCTCAAAAAGACAAAAAAATAATTAATTCGAGGCTTTTATAGGTAAATGGATGCAACTAGAAACCACACTCGTAAGTGAAATAAATCAGACTTGCATGCGTAAACATCATATTGTCTCCCTTGTGTAAGAAACTGAAAGAGCAAAAAGTACAATAGATATTGTGAAAGGGAAAGAAGCTGCTCAAGAGGAATGAAAAACTGGAATGGGGAAAAATAGAAATGAAAGCCGGGCGTGGTGGTGCACACCTTTAATCCCAGCACTCGGGAGGCTGAGGTAGGAGAAGCCTTGTGAGTTCGAGGCTGGCTTGGGCTACAACCTGAGCTACACAGTGCAACCCTGCCTCAAAAAACCAGGGCTGGGAGTTTGGCTCAGTGACTTAAACGCCTGTCTGACAGTCGCAAGGTTGTGAGTTCAATTCCCAGTGCCGCAAAAAAAAAAAAAAAAAGAAAAAAAATTAGAAATGAAGGAAGGGGGAGATATATATATATACACACACACCCACAAGATAGCTAAGGAAACTGTGAGTGCTTGTATTATTTAATCTGTTTTGTGTGCCTGTGTCTTATAATCTGAGCAACTATTTTGAAGATAACAATATGTAATATAGTGACCACTGTTAATTTCCTATCATCTTGTTTTGAAATCATACATTGCTTTTATTGTTTTGTTCTGTTTTTATTGTTTTGTTTTCTTTTAATCTCTAAAATAAAAAAAATTTTTTAATTGAAATACAGATTTAATGCATTTGAAATCAAAATACCAACAGCATTCTTCATAGTATTGGAGAAAACAATCCTAAAATTCATGTGGAACCAGTAAAGACCCAGAATACCAAAAACAATCCTGTGTAACAAGAACAATGTGGGAGGCATCATAATCTCAGATTTGAAGTTATGTTACAAAGCTACAGTTATTAAAATAGCATGGCACTGGCACAAAAACAGACATGTGGAAGGTAATGTCACAGAGCAGGGAGAGTGAGGAGGCTCTTTCTGGCTTCCATTCTCCAGCTGTTGCAGTACACTGAGCTCCATAGAGACAGCACCAGGGCAAGTGAGAGCTGGATGGGCACTGAGCGAGTCTGTGCCTCCCTAAGGAAAACAAGTAAATGTGGGCACAGGAGATCCTAAGAGGGCAAGGGGCAAATGTCATCATAGGCATCCTTTGTGCAAACTTGCAGAGAGGGGCACAAGAAGAAGCACCCAGATGTTTCCATTGACTTCTCAGAGTTTTCTAAGAAGTGCTCAGAGAGGTGAAAGACCTTGTCTGCTAAAGAGAAAGGACAATCTGACGACATGGCAAAGACAGACAAGGCTCCTTGTGAAAGAGAACTGAAAATGTATATTCCCCTAAAGGAGAAATGAAAAAGAAGTTCAAGGATCCCAACACACCTAAGAGGCCTCCTCAGGCCTTCTTGTTCTCTTCCAAGTGTCACCCAAAAATCAAAGGAGAACACCCTGGCCTCTCCAGTGGTGATGTCGCAGTGAAACTGGAAGAAATGTGGAATCATACTGCCTGATGGGAAGAAGGCTGCTAAGCTGAGGGAAAAATACAGAAAGGACCTTGCTGCTTACCCAGCTAAAGAAAACCTGAGGCAGCGAAACAGGGAGTTGTCAAAGCAGAGAAAAGCAAGAAAAAGAAGAAAGGGCCAGAGATGTAGCTCAGCAGCACAGCACCTGCATAGCAAGCACAAGGCCCTGAGTTTGATTCTCGGTACCAAAAAATGAAAATAAAAAAAGAAGAAAGAGAAGGAAGATGAAGAGGCGGAGGAGGACGATGAAGATGATGATGATGAATAAGTTGGTTCTAGGGTAATTTTTTCATGACTATAAAGTACTTAACCCCCTGTACGCAACTCATTCTTTCTAAAGAAAAAAACTGAAATGTAAGGCTATGTAAGATTTGTTTTTTAAACTGTACTGTGTCTTTTTATTTTTATTTATTTTTTGTATAGCTAACCCACTACCAAATGTGTCTGTAGATAGTCCCGTGCTGGTAGTATTTTAAGTAGCCACTCACCTGGCTGGCTCAGTGTGGGGGCTGTAAATCAGCATAAAAATTTAGAGCAGGTTCTTGTTGGTGCACAGCACAAATTAGTTATCTATGAGGACAATAGTCCTCATCTTCAGTTGTCTCCAGTGCAGCTAATATGAAATAATTGTTGTGCTAACTAAATACCACTCTGTAATTGCAAAAAGAAGTTGCAGCTGTTTGGTTGACATTCTGAAGGCTTCTAAGTAAATACCAGTCTTTTTATTAGTAAAAAAAAAAAAAAGACATGGGTCAAGGGAACAGAATAGAGGATGCAGAAACAACCCCAACACATTCAACCATTTGATCTTTGACAAAAGGGCCAAGAAAAGATAGCCTCTGAAATAAATGGTGTTGGGAAAACTGGAGAATATTCCACATATAGAATATTGAACCTAGACCTATATCTCTCACTGTGTACTCAACTAAAATTAAAATGGATCAAAGAACTAAATGTTAAAACAGATGCAATGTGCCGAAAGATAAACTTTTAAAGTCATAGGCATAGGCAAAGACTTTGCTTTCTCCTTTTTTTTTTTTTTTTTTGCCAGGGTTTTATTGCATAGTTCAGGTTGGCCTTGAACTTACTGTATAGTTAGGCTGGCCTCGAACTTGTGGCAATTCTCCTGCCTCAGCTTCCTGGGTGGTGTGATTACAGGCATACACACCATGCCCAGCTAGGAAAGGACTTTCTAAACAGAACCCTGGTTGCACAGGAAATAGTATCAAGAATCAACAAATGGGCCCATGTCAAATTAAAAAGCTTCTATGCAGCAAAAGAAACAGCCAACAGAGTGAAAAGACAACCTACAGGATGGGAAAAAGTGTTGCCAGTGATTCCTCAGACAAAAAAAAAAACTACTATCTAGGATATATAAAAACCTCCAAAAAATTAGATCCCAAAATAAAAGATTCAATCAAAAAATAGGCAAGTGAAATAGTCACTTCACAGAAGAAGTACAAATGGCCAATAAATACATGAAGAAATGTCCATATTGAAATTGGCCACCTTTATTAATTGTATGATGTTGGAGACTATCACAAATTGAACAAAGTATCACAGAGTCATGCAGGTTGTTAATTATCTAGAAAAAAATTGTCTATGAATATGGGGATATAGAAGAACCATATAATATCTGCTCAATTTTCTGTATGCATTTTTTTCTAGCAACAGTTTCTAGTATTTAACATGAAATGAATCCTCCAATCACACTGTATAACCCAGCAAATAGGAACTTGTGCGTTTATCCCATTGCTGGATGTCTTAGTTACTTTTCACTTGTTGCTGAGACAAAATACCTCACACCCAAAATTAGGGAAGGAAAGGTTTGTTTCTTACAGTTCTCCAGGGTTTCAGTCCATACTTAGTTATCTCCAAGGCAGCATGGTGTGGTGGGGCAGCCATTCACAGCAGCCACCAAACAGCAAGGTGAACCAGCAAGAGAGAGAACGAGAAAGACCTGCCTTCCTCTCGCCCTTACATTGTATGTCGGCTCCACCCCTGGGCAGGTGCAGCACTCACATTGCCAATCCCAGCACTAGACAACAAACCAATCATGAACGTCAGACTCAGCCCCATCCAGTATTACATGAGGCTTTGTTGAGGGTCATCTGACCGACCAGACTATAACATTGGCCATTAGAGAAATCCAAATTAAAACAACACTGAGATTCCTTCTCAGTGTTGTTTCCCCAGAAAAATGGCCATCATCAAGAAATCAAATAATGACAAATGCTAGGGAAGTTGTGGAGGAGAAGAAACACTTCTTCAGTATGGAGATTCTTCAGAAAATTAAAACTAAAAATTCCATTTGATCCAGCTATTCCTTTTCTAGGTATCTTCCTGAACAATTTAAAGACATCATGTTGGCTGGGTCAGGGAAGAGCCAACCAGAAGACAACCAGCCAGCCTTCTTTGTAAGTGGCACAATGGGTTCCAGGAAGAGAAAAGTCAGCACCTCTAGTGAGCCTACCGGCATGCAGGTTGAAAATCAACACATACACTCCACCCCACCCACCCCCTAATAAGCAATGTGCTGGTTCGGAGGACTGGCTAAGTTGATAGCAACTAAGGTACATAAAGTAACTAAATGCTTGTATTGTTTGGTTGATTTTGCAGGCCTGGGGCTGGTAGTCTGAGCATCTCCTGGGAGGATGACAGTATGCAATGTAGCAAATATGGGGGATTTCCTTCTGTCTTGTCTTTGAGGCCAAATATTGTTCTGTTTTGCTTTATTCTATATTCTGCTTTGATTGGTTTTATTCTGTTTTGTTTTTGGTTTGATTTTGCTATGCCTGATGGAATGGACAACTATTGTGAAGATAGCAAGATATACTATAGTAGCTATTGTTTTCCTAGTATCCCGCTTTGAAGTTCTGTACCAGTTTTGCTGCTTTGTTACAATAGGCTTTGTTCTGTTTTGTTTTGTTGGATTTTACTATCTTTAAAATAAAAAATTAATTAATTAAGTAATTAAAAATATAAGTTTTGCAAAAGGCCAAAAAAAAAAAAATAGAATCAGAAATCCCAAAATAAATAACACAGTAGTCCCAGGAAGATCTATGCAAAGGAAAAAGAATGTAAAAAGTGGACCAAAACAACCCATAAATACAAAGAGATAAAACTATCTTAGAAATGACTATTTTAAAAGATACCAAGTGAAAATATATTTGAATGGAAATTCAATTTAAAAAGAAAGTCAGGCATGGTGGTGTATGTCTATGGTTCCAGCTTTTCAGGAGGTTGAGGTAGGAGGAACACTTTAGCCCAGGAGTTCAAGACCAGCTATGGCAACATAGTGAGATCACAAGTGAACAACTCAGACCTAGGGGTATAGCCCCTGACGGAATACATACTTAGCACACATAGGGCCCTGGCTTCAATCCCCAGTGCATGCACATGCACACATAGACACACACACACGATCAAGTAGCAAAAATACAAAATAAAAGAAGCAAAAGTATGAGAGGGTAAAAAATGACTGATAGAAAAAAAAATAGAAACTTTCCAAAACATGGATAGCTGGTATTCCTGACAAAAATGAGACAGAAGAGTGAAACTATATTTAATATTACAGACTCTGCCCTTCTTCCATTGCCCCAGGCCAGTGGTGTCTGCAAGTAGAGTGTGAGTCTGCCCTCTGCCTTTCCTTCATGGTCCCCAGGATGCTGGTGTCAGTGAATGGAGTGTAGGTCCACACTCTGTGCTTCCTCCATTGCCCCAGGATGGCTTGCTGGCAAGAGGTGTACAGTGGTGCTGGTGAGAGGAGTGATGGTGATAGAGGAGACATCCTGAGGAACAGATACCGCCTAGGAAAGCCTCAACATCAGTGATAAAGCCATCTAACATTAGAAATCTAAAAGTATCAACACAGAAAACAAAATAAAATAGAAAATACAAAAGCAAAATGCAATCTCAAAGCCCACTCAACCCAGGAGAAATCCAGAACACAAAGAGATAGAGGAAACTGGAAGCCAAAAAATGGAACTCTCTAAAATGAGAGCAGCAGAAGTGAAAAAACAAATGAAAGAGGCCATAGGAAAAATAATCTGTAAGGTGCAAAATGAAATGACTATCAAAATAAAAGACACTAAAACAGATACAGATAAACAAATAGAGGAGCTCAGGAAAATGATGGAAACCATGAATGCCAAACATAGACAAGAAATGGAATCAATGAAATAGATTCAAACAGAAATACAGGAGATTTGAAACTCCACTGACAGTATATGCAGCAGATTGAATGAAGCTGAAAATAGAATATTAGATCTAGAAAATAGTGACCATGAGAAGAAAAATACCTTAAAAATCACAAGAAACCATGAAAAATCAATTCAACAGGGGCTTCTGGGAAGATGGCAGAACAGTAAGCAGTAGAGTAAACAGCCTCTCTGAGAGATACAGTCCAGATGCTGGAATATAGCATTGTGGGAAAGATAAGAAGGAAGGAAGTGGGTCTCCTGAACCCAGGAAGAACCTAAAGTGAGAATTGAAGCCCACAGAAAGAGTAAAAAGAAAAATTTAAATGAAGAAGAAGGTGGTAGCTGGTGCCACCTTTGCCCAGAGCTGGACCCACTGTGCAAGAGGAGCAGTTGGAACCTAGGGACACACGATCAAGGTGACGTGGCAGCTGGTGACCCTGGAGGCCTCTGCAGAGACAGGGAGTATTGGAGGGCAGTGGCAGTGGAGGTAAGCAGAAGATCTGGAAGACTGCACTGGCTGGTGGTGAGTGCAAAGGACTCAGTCCTTCCGTGGGTGAAAGCTATTGACCGGGAACCATTTTGGAGTCAGGCCAGATAAGCCCAGAACCAGGACTGCTGCAGGCTTCCTCCAGCAGCTCCTAGATGGGTGCAGATCCCTGGAAATTGCTCAGACTGAGCCCCACCCCTACACACATTCTAGTGGCCATTGCAGAGGTTCCCTGTGGGTAGCCAACTCAGTCTAAAGGCAGCAGCCAGCCCCACCCCTGCATACAGTCCAGGGGTGGTAGTGAAGGATCCCCACTGGTGACCAGACCAGGTCTGCAAGCAGCAGCCAGCCATACCCTCGCACCCACTCCACCAGCCATTGGGGAGCCAATGCAGGCTAGGAAAAGCAGCAGACAGCCCTGCACCAGTGCACCCAATGGCCACCATCAGACACCCATAGCCAGCACTGCCTAGAACAACTAGTCTCACTTCAGAGAAATTGTAGCCAATGCAGGAAGTGCCTGGGACCTCAGTACCCACTTGCCCAGAAGAACCCATGAATATGTCAAGACAAAGAAGCAAAAGGCAGTCTCTGGCCTCCAATCCAAGCAGAGCAAATCCAGGAGACGCAAACACAGAAGAGATTGGGAGTTGCACACCTGAAGTTTCTGAAGCAATGGCAACTGAAGAAACAACTTCATGAGGTTATAAAAGAAATTAGAACAGAAATACTAACTCAGGTAAAAGAAGAAATGAAAAAGCTAATAAAAGAATTGCTAAACATCTCTAAAGAAGACATAGATGAAAAAGTGGAGGAGTGTAGGAAACTGAGGGAAACCTTGAATGAACAATACAAAAAAGATTTAGAATACATGAAACAGATTCAAAGAGATACCCAGGAAATTAAAAACTCCATTGAAAGCTGGCAAAACCACTTGAAAGAAACTGAAGATAGACTTTCAAATCTTAAAGACAGGTTTGCAGCTTGTGATCATGAAAGGCAAGATCTCCTAACAATAACATGAAACATGGAAGTAACAACTCAACAGCTGCAAGACAACCCAAAGAAACATAACTTAAGAATAATAGGTGTGAGTGAAAAAGCAGGGGTCAACACAAATGACATTAAAAGTCTATTTACAGAAATAATATCAGAAAACTTCCCAAGCATGGGAAAAGGAAGTGACATTCAGATAAGTGAAGCATACAGAACTCCAGCTGGCCATAACCAAAATAAATCTATACCCAGACATATAATAATCAAGATCCCAGAAATTCAACACAGGAACAGAATATTAAAAGCTGTTAGAGAAAAGAAACAGATCACTTATCAAGGAAAACCCATCAGAATCACAACAGACTTCTCAACACAAACCATCAAGTCAAGAAGAGTTTGGAGTGAATTATTTCAAGTCCTGAAAGAAAACAACTTCCAACCCAGATTGATGTACCCTGCAAAACTATCTTTCAAAATTAACAGAGAAACAAGATACTTTCACAACAAAGAACAACTGAAGGAATTCATGACCACCAAATCAATCCTACAAAAAATACTGAAGGACATTCTAGAGAGAGATAAAAAAGACCACAACTCCAAAAACAGTGGCAGAGGGGTATCACCAAGCAGGGCAGACAATTAAATGGAGAGGAAAAGTAGGCAGCTAATGGCAGGAAAATAGCATGGCAGAGATGAGGCAGTGCATGTTGGCCATAACCGTTAATGTAGATGGCCTCAATTCACCAATAAAAAGAAACACAGGCAGAGTGGATCATGAGACAGGGTCCATCAATATGCTTTATACAAGAAACACATTTAACTCAAAAGGGGGTTCATAGACAGAAAGTTAAAGGAGAGAGCATGATGCTGTATGTGACAGGGAGCCAGAAAAAAGTAGGGGTAGCTTGCCCATTAGTTGCAGAGTAGACAAGAAAGACATGGCATTTTTATCCAATGAAAAGCTACTCAGCTATAAAGAAAGATAACCTAAAGGCTCTTGTAGGTAAATGGGTACAACTTGAGATCATGCTCATGGATGAAATGATTCAGAGTCACATGGGTGAACATCGTGTTGCCTCCCTAGTATAAAAACTAAAGGAGTTAGTAGAATCCAAAATACACAATACATATTGTGAAAGTGAAAGGGAAGGAAGTGTCTAAAAAGGAAAGGCAGTGGCCATTATAAATCTATTATCATACTTTAATCCCTTATAGGTTGTTCTGTTTAGTTTTGTTTTACTGTTTCAGTTTGTCTAATTTTATTATATTTAATGGCATGTATAGTTATTTCAAAGATAATAAAATATATTATGATAGCTATTATTGATATCCTATTATTTTGTTTTGAAGTCCTGTATTGCTTTCATTGTTTTGTTTTAAGTGATTTTATTCTATTTTGATTTGTTTGATTGTATTATGTCTGATGATATAGGCAACTACTCAGAAGATAACAAGAGGCATTATGGTAACCACTGTTGTTTTACTATTGTTTTGAAGTTCTGTATTGCCTCCATTGTTTTGTTTTTATTCCACACTATTTTGTTTGATTTTATTATGCCGATGGTATGGGTAGTTATTTTGAAGATAACAAGAGACATTATGGTAGCCATTATTGATTTCCTTTTATCTTTTTTTGAAGCATGTTCCATGTTCATTGTTTTGTTTTGATTGACTGTATTCTGTTTTATTTTGTTTGGTTTTATTCTCTTGAAAAAAAATTTAAAAAGTAAATATATGAAAAAATGTTCAACATCATTGGTTATTTGAAAGACACAAATTAAAACAACACTGAGATCCCATATCAGCCTGGAAACAATGGCTCTCAACAAAAAATCAACTGATAATAAACGCTTGAAGAGCTGTGGGGGAAAAAAGAAAACTTCTCCACTGTTGGTGGGAGTATAGACTGGTGCAACCACTGTGGAAATCAGCGTGGAGATTCCTCAAAACACTAGGATTGGAGGTCCCATTTGACCCAGCTATTCCCCTTCTGGGTATTTTCCCAGAAGAATGAAAAACATCATACTATAGTCATATATGTACACCCATGTTTATAGCAGCACAATTTGTAATAGTTAAATCTTAGAAACAACCCAGGTGTCCGTCAACTGAGGAATGGACAAAAAAGATGTGGGATTTTTTATTTAATGGAATACTACTCAGCCATAAAGACAGAAAAACTGGAGACTTTCATAAGTAAATGGATGCAACTCGAGACCATACTTATAAGTGAAATTAGTCAGACCCATCTGTGTAAAATCATATTGTCTCATAAGTGTGAGAAACTGAACAAGTAAATAGGATCCAAAATGTAAAACAGTTCTTATATGCATCTTTTTTCTCTTAAACAAAAAAAAAAAAGAAAAAGAAAAAACTGCTCAAAAGAAAAGAAAAACTGTGATGGGGAAAGGAAGAAAGGGAAAAAGAAAAAAATACATATATCATAGTTAAGGTAATTATACAGCTAACTTCTATTTGTTCCTTGAGAAGAATGTTTTGTGCTAATATTATTTAGACAAGATATCATGCCAATATCCTGTACTCTGAATAACTACCACAAAGGCAACAATACGCAACTATTGTAACTGTCCTAACCGGTTTTGAAACCTGGTTTATTTCTTTGTTTATCTTCTTTTCCTCTTTAAAATAAAAATAATAATATTACAACCCAAGAAAACTTTCTGAAATTCAGAGAAAATTTAAACTTTGTATTGAAAAGACCTCATATTTACCATTTAACTAAAATTACTAACTCTAAGATATGCTAATAAAATGATTGGAATTTAAAGGCTAAGCATATTCCTCAGAACTTCCAAGCAGAAAAAACAATCAAATTAACAAGCATAAGGAAAATTAGACTGACATTAAGTTTCACAAAAACAACAAATAAAGCAAGGGGGCACTATTTTTAAGAAACTGAACAAAAGAATGTGTAAGCTAAGAATTTTATAGCATGATGTCCCTCAAAGAATCGAATCTGTATAAAGAATTTTAACATGCTCAGGGAACACATCTATACAGGCAGGAGTAGGCACACTGTAGCCCACTGGGCAGGTGGGGACTAGGATTTATCTTTGTATGGCCCACAAGCTAAAATGTCCCAAAAATTAACAGGCTCCGATGAAAGGAAAAAAGGCAGCAGTAGTATCTGTGAATACCAAGTAGCCTCCTTAATTAAAACAGACAGACAGACAGACAGATTAGGAGACTAGGATATAAAGTCCAGAAATAGATTCAACTATATATGCTAATCTAATATATAATAAAAATGACAGTATTAAATCCCTGGGTCAAAGATGAACTTTTTAGTAAATACTGTTGGTACAATTGAATTGCCACTTGAAAAGAGATAAAACTAGATCCATGGCTCACACCATACACAGAATAAACTAGGTCGGTTTGGAGGATGTAACTCACTGGTAGAGCACTTGTTCAGCATGTGAAAGGCCCTGGGTTCAATCATCAGCACCATACGCACACAAACCAAAAAAGAAAATGTGGGTGAATTCCTCTAAACTTGAATTCAGGAAAAGGCTTCCTAACCTATAATTTAAAATCTAAATGCAATAAAGCATACAAATTTAACAATGTAAAAATTTAAAAATACTTCATGAGAAAAACACACATCACAAGACAAATGACTGATAGGAAAATTTATGCAATGTGTGTGCATGTGTGTGTGTTAAACGAAGAGCTAATATAAAAGAACTTTCAAAATCTGAAGAAAATATAAATATTTCTATAGAAAAGTGGCCAAAGAAATTAATAGATAACTCATAAAGAGAAATATGTAAAATGCTCCCTAAAATATGAAAATATATTTGAAACCATGCATAATAAAAGAAATACAAATTAAAATTGTACTTAAATATAATTTTTCCCATTAGATTGTCAGAAATTCAAAAGCAGCACTATAATCTGTTAGTAATGCTGTGGAGAAACAGGTTTGTGAGAAGGCAAAATGCTGCAACATCTCTGAAGGGAAATTTGGCAATATTGCACAAAACTACAGAGGCATTTACACTGAGATTCAGCAATCCTTCTTACTGAATATTCATCCTAAAGATACAATTCTAGCAATATGAAAATAAATACACAAAAGGCTTTGGTTGTAGCATCAATTGCTGTTACAAATTACTAGAAACTTATCTAAATGGCCAAGTAAAGAATATTGAGAAAACCATAGTATATACACTATGCAACTATTTTAAAACACTGAGAAAGATATTCAATGCATTTATATGCAGAGATTCCAGAAAATTTTAGTGGAAAAAAATTAAAGTTTAAAAGTGTTTTTATAGAAGAAAAAAACCATACAAATACACACACACACACACACACACACACACACACACACATATTTACTTTTGCAAAAAGAAAGACAGAAAAAGCTAAAAAAAAAAAAAAGAAAGAAAGAAATTGGCTCCAAGATGTGGATGGGGGAGGGGCAACAGTGTTATACATTCGAGAACACACAGCTTTTAATGTAACTTTTTATAGAGTCTGGCTCTTGAGTCTGTCAGTGTTCTATACAGATAAGTACCAAAAAAGAATGAATTTTTAAAATAAAATAAATAAAATAAATAAATACAAAAAGTTAAATCAACAAGCACTGAGGGAGTACAAAAAGGCCTAAAACTGAATATAAAACAAAACAAATGGCTCCTACTATATTTCAAATAATAACCACACTGAATGTTGATTATCCAAGAAACTTCAAATATTGTACTTGATTATATATCTTCAGTCTAGTGGAAGGAAAAAGCCCCCCGCCCCAAATCTTAAACTTTCATTACTCATTATCTTATAGCCGTAGAATGTAGTACAGACAAATTCAAAGATGCGGACACAACTCCAAACACACTCAGCCACCTTATGTTTGACAAAGAGGCCAAACACATTCACTGGAAGAAAAACAGCCTCTTTAATAAATAATGCTGGAAAAACTGTCTCACCACTTGCCAAAGACTAAAACTAGACCCGTGTCTATCACCATGGACAGAACAAATGAACAAATATGTTGCTATTGAGAACCAGGGTTTTGACTGACAGAACAGAGAAACAAATATGGGAGGAAAATGGCAAAGAACCCTAAGGAACTGAGAGTTGGGGAGTCAGAAGTATCAATATGATTCTTTCTTTCACTGGTTTTGTTTTGTTTTGTTTTGTTTTACTATGGCTCGAATCCAGGGCCTTTGCGCTTAGCTGTATCCTCAGCCAGAACTTTTTTATTTTATATTTTGAGACAAAGTCTTGCCAGTTTGGGCTTGAACTATGATCTCCCTGATCTCCTGATTTATAAGAAAGAAAACAGTGCCCCCACCACCAGCTCTCTCTTGCAAAAGGTCCTAGAAACAATAAGCAAACCTAACGCCTGGCTCATGATTTCTAAACATATTTCCTCACAAAAAGAAGCAAGGAATCCTTAGAGAGATGGCTGGTCCAGGAATGCAGGGAAAAATTCAAAATTAGCCTGAAATATCTTTATCAGAAAGCATATGTTTAAAAAAAAAAAAAGATGGCATTTGAAAAAAACACGAGTCAGTTTGAATACCAAACAAATTTATTTGATCGTCAAAATAAATCCATTAATAAATGACAGTTCAATGAAAAAACAGAACCTCCTGCATCCACACTGATAATAAATGTACATCTAGATAAGTAAATAGAGAAGAAAAGACCTAGAGGGGAGTGGTGACTGATAAACATGGAGGGGAAGTTCATACAGATCCTAAGTTCAATTTATGCTCTGCTGTTGCTGTCTTGAAATTCTTTATAGTTTCATCTTTGTATCTGTATTTTTTAAGTGAAGTTCTAAGAGCCATGCAGCATAAGTGTAAGTAGAGGAGATACGAAAGGTATCTGCCAATCCTTGCCACTCCATTTGCTTACAAATAGGTAGATAGAGAGATAGGATCATATATAAGATCTAACACATATGTATCAGAGAGAGGGATGAGAATATAAATGTGGCAAAAGGTTAAAAAATCACAAGTCTGAATAAAGGTGTAGATTATTTCTCTGGACTATTCTTTGAACTATGAAGTATTTTCAACATAAAAGCTTAAGTGTATATATCAGATCATATCCTTTTCCTGATCCTTCCCCTATTTCCCTTCAATAGTCTTCTATCACATTTTATTTTATTTTATATATTCAGTTTTTTTGAGACAGAGTTTAATTTAATTCACCTTTTTAAAATATCAATATGGTTGTAACGGTATCCAATTAATAATAACTCATTGTGCCACACTTGTTTCATGAAGTTTTCTGTAACTACATTATCTATTACAGTAAAAAATGTTAAACTATTTCAATATCACAGCATTAGAGAATACATGTGGAGAAATTCAGTGATTACAGTAAAAGCCAGAGTGATTATTGGATACAATAGACTTCCAATGTTAGTCTTTTATAAGCAAATATACCCCTAAATTTCCTTGGCTATGCTGAGGAAAGGGCTAGATGGTAGAAAACAAGAAAGTATGTAAACTGTCCTAGAATTCATAATAAAAAAACAAGCTAGAGCTTAATGTACACTTTCCAACAAAAGCTTTAAAGGAAATGCCTTCTTAAAAAGTTAATTATTTTAATGTATCTTTCTTATGGATCTTATGACTTTGTATTAACTTCTGCAGACATAAAAGAATGCAAGGCAAATTTAGTAGGCAAATTTAAAATGTTTAATTTCTAGGGACTAACGTGCCATAACTTTGTTACAATGACTTTAATAATACTAACAATTTAACAGTATTACAACATAATTTTAAGAACTTCAAATATCAGTGAACTCAGAAGAAGATAAATTGACTTCACCTGAAGGACAAAATGAGCCTTTCAATACTTCAGGGTCTAATTACTCTTCGAGGTAAAGCATCTGCCTTCATTCACAGCTTAGCTTCCTTTGTCATTCTTTTTGTTTTGTTTATTTTAGGTTCTGTATTTGATTAATTTTATGGCCACATCTAATATGTTTGCAAAGAAATTATAGTAGACATTTGAACTCAATATGCTGTCTTTGATTTTCTGCAATTCTCATAAAATCTTGAAAAAGAAAGCAACAATTACACTAGCACCCCTGTGAATGTCCAATGCAATAAGAGCTAGGTTTACCAGAGGGAGACACATCTGAGAAGCAAATCCAGTTATCTGACACTGAGACCCAGCTCCATGTCTCAGTCCCAAAATCAGTCGGTCTAAGCCACAGAAGGTCCAGCTCTGGGTTCCATTTCAGAATTTCAGATTGGAACTTCAAGGACCATTTATCAATCCTTTGCTTGGTTTGCTGGCAATACCTAGATTCTAACAAATTAGTTCAAGCCCTTCGCGAGTTCTATAGCAAATAGTACATCTGAATGGGTCCCAACTACAGAGGCTAACAAGTGATGAAGATGCAAACAACTCAAATCCATTAAATAAATGCTTTCTTTCCTGTACTGATATGAATACATGCACGTAAACATGTCATGAAAGACAGTTTATGAAACCAGGGATAATGGCACGTGTTTGTAATCCCAGTACTTGGGAGACTGAGGTAGAAGACTCCTGAGTTCAAGTCCAGCCTGAGCAATTTAGTTATTTAGAAGGATACTGTACTGCCTCAAGGTCAATTTTTTTTTAAAGAGGTAGGGGTAGGGAGCTGGATTCAATCCCAGGACTGCAAAAGAAGAAAGAAAAAAAAGGTACAGGTTGGGGAAGATATGACATTACACCTTCAATGTTATAAACTGTAATTTTATTTACTGATGGTTTCTGATGTTTCATGTTCCATAGAAGGTTTTTAAAAACTCAATCCACCTACTTAATCCACCAAAACTCTGCTAGGTAAGAATGAATTTCCCCATTTTACAGTCAAGAAAACAAGACTGACAGAAATTATGACTTGCTTAAATCCACATAGGACAGAGTGGATTCAGATCCTTTACCTATTACTCCAGATTACCCGGCCCAACACTGCCACCCCCAACCCCACCAAATCACTAAAGCAGGCAAATAGAAGCTGTGCAGTGCTGCAGGAAAAGCAGTTGGCTTTCCCTTCCCAGGCACATGGAGACTTATGAGGAGAGGCATGTCTGCTGTGATTCCAGTCCTGAAAACATCCGTGCTCCAGCTGTAAGCGGTTTGAAAGTGGAGCTGGGAACCCCACAGAAGAGTACCTATCAAAAATCATTGAAGCTATGTGTGTATCTATGGAAAGTTCTCCAAGAAATTCTGAAACCTTGGGGCTCTGACAAAGTCAAGAATCACTGAACAAGAAATGTTAGAAAATTTTGGAGAAATCCTCCCACCTGTTTTCTATAATACTGCATTTATCTTGTAAACAGGCATCTGAGAATCAGCTCATTTGCTGCAACTTCCATCACTGGAGCTCAATTGCATTTTGTCTGGTTCAAATTCCCAAGAGTGCATAGCTTATGCTGAGCACTGTTTCCAAGTTTTAGGGCCTATGCAGTTTTGTTCTTTTTACTTCTCTCTGGCTGTTACAAGCTTATTTTTATGTTATCACATTTACACTAATGAAAAACATACAGAAATATGTGTACATATCTGCACACACACAAATATCTACACATAATCCTTGATATAGTACAAAGGATATACATTTACATATATACATATATTTATTTTCTCAGCAGTGCTGGGGATCAAACCCAGAACCTCATTCATGCTAGGAAAGCACACTACCACTGAGCTATACCTCCAAACCTTCATAGGAATAAATGTAATGTGTATATAAGTTTTAAGCAAAATAAGATGAAGAATACTATTTTCATGACAACCTAAGTAATAGAATATTGCAGCTAGGCATGATGGCATATGCTTGTAATCCTAGCAGTCAGGAGCCTGAGGCAGGAGGATCATGAGTTTGAGTCTAATTTAGGCAACATAGTAAGTTTAAGACCAGCATGAACTACAGAGCAAGACTTTGTCTCAAAAAGAGGGGGGGGCAAGAAAAAAAAGAGAACACTGCCCAAAAAATTGTAACTACTTTTGCATCTTGTCTTTATGTTAAAATGCTTTCTTTTCTCATAGGCAGAAAGTTAGAGAATATTCCTAGGAGTGTTTCCTGATTTCAATGTTGGTGACTTCTATTTCTTGTTTTTATTTCTCTTTAGCCATTTCATTCAGTTTTGGATTAGATCCTTTGGAATTCCTTATCAACTGGTGGTCTGTATGTATGGTAATGAGGAATACAGTTATGGTTTGTGTCTAGATGTACCCACAAAGCCTCACACAGCCATAGTTGGGGCTTTTCAGAGGTGGCTGGATCTAAAGTATGTGAGGCTGGGATCCAGGATATGATGATGGGATTGATTCACAGTGTGATGCTAGGATGAAGAGTATGAATGCCATCTACCATGAGAGCATGTAGCCTGGAGAAAATGTAAGAGACAGAAATAGGGCTGCCATCCTCATTGCTTGTCACTTGCTGCTTGCTATTTTTGTTGCCTCTGCCTCCCATGAACTGTTTCTCTCTGTGGTGCCCCTCTGCCATGCCATGGAGTCAGCCAATTATTGACTGAAACCTCTACAAACTGTGACCCAAATAAACATTTCCCCCTTTAACTTTGGGTGTTGGATATTTTATCTCAGCAATGAGAAAAGTAACTAAGACAGAATTTGGTATCAGAAGTGAGGTCATTGCTGTGACTGTACCTGACTGTGTGGGCCAGGAACCTTTAGAACTGGTTTTTAGAAAGGCTTTGGAAAGATTTGGAGATGCCATCTGAAGAAGTAGCCCTGGAATGCCTTAAGGTGTATGTAATGGAAGATTCTTGTCAGAGCTCAGAAGAACAGATGCTGACAGAAATGCAGGCTTGGGAAGTTCCTGCTGGGAAGAAGGACTGCACTGGCTGTTGTATTCCACACAATGTATGCTATACCTTGACAGAAAGTTTGTCTGAATTTTGATCATGTCCAGAAACTTTGCCTGAGACTGAGATTTAGGGCAGATTAATCCTGTAGAAGAAATTTCAAGGCAGACTAATGTTGAGTCAATGGCCTGGCTACTGTTTAGGGGCTTTTAGCCAGGTTTACATTGAGAATCAAGATCAAAGAACCCAGTGGAATAATTTTAAACATTTTGAGGTTTTCCAGAAAAGAAGCTCCAGTGAAGCTATAGATCACGAAAATGGAACAGAGGAGAAACTGGTTGCTGAGAAGACTAGCAAGGAAAAGCCAAGTATTTCAGAAGAGGACAATGGAAAAGATAGCCTGAGGGCATCACAAGAACCAGCAGGACTCCACCATTTGCAACCTCAAAATTGCAGTGAAAAACTTTGCTTTGAGAAGAGAGTTCCAGAGTACCATGTCCCAGAATTCTGGCAGGCTAGGAAACATTTCTGTCAGGACTGGGTTCAAAGTTCTGAGCAATCCAGACACTTACCCCCTACACCCAAAAGAGAAAGAAGCCTGATTATTGTCCCAACTGGCAGCACCATGCACATAGTGCTGCTTTTAGGCACATTCAAAATGCAAGAGTTGTGGGGTCAGGAAGGCTTCCACCCGTGTTTCAAAATAAGGCCTGGGAGGCCAGGCAGTGTGCCTCTGAGAGGGCAGAGTGTAAAGTTGTGAGTGTGAAGCCAAAGGTGTAGTGGAGACCCAAGGTGATTGGAGAAGCCAGGAATGTGGATCATCTGAGGAAAGCTACAAGGAATGAGCAAAGCTGGCCAAAGAGAGAAGCCATGGAAGCTACAACCACCAGAAGTACCATAGGGGCAGAGCCACCCAAGTCCTTTGGAGTTCACAACTTGCCACAAGTTGCCAGGGATGCTGGACCTAGAACATTGTAGAACAGCTAAATCAAATATATATATATATATATATATATACACATAGCACCTCTATATTTATCATTTTTTGTGATACACACCCTTTACTCTCAGCAATTTTGAAGAATACGTTAATTATAGTCTCATTTCTTTTTGAAAGATTGTTTCTGGAACCTGTGAAGATTAGGTCTGGAAAACTTAAAGCCTGTATTTCTTTAAATACTACAGAACACCCTCTTCCTTATTCTCACTTTCTCCAGTTAGACGTATATTAGATTTCCTCACATATCTTCTTCTTCACATTTTCTAATTCCTTTTCTCTCCCTTTCTTGGGATGATTATACCTACACTAAATCTGGTGTTAAACCCATTCATTGAGCTTTTACATTTAAAATATTGTATATTTCCAGAAATTCTCTTTTATTTTCAAGTCTACCTATTAATTTTTATGGTCTTTTTAACTCATCCTTGTGACTGGGCCTATTATTTCCCTAAGTACTTTTAACAGAACTTCCCTGTATTCTGTAACTGACATTTCTAAGAACTAACATCTCTGGGACTCAAAATCGATTGTTTATTGTTTCAGATGATCTAATTCACAATGCCTTACTTTCCAGTGTGTGCAGTAGTGAACTTTGGTTGTGAAATGATTGCTTAATCTACATGCTGAATTGTTTAAGATTTCCTTCAGAGACAATTTACTTCTACTTCTGCTTCTGTCAGCAGCACCACCCTGGGATGACATCAGACCCTTTTCACAGTCTCAGTTTAGGACGTTCTAGACTTGGTTTCCTCACCTGGCCACCAGGCTGTCTCCTGCCCCAGCATGACTACTGACATCTGCTGGCAGGAAACCTCACCCTGCTCTGTCATGTTGGTTGAGAAAGGCTCCTTAGAGACCTCTACTGCCTCTTATGAGACCAGAGGTGGCTTGAAGGTTGTGTCCTAGAAATCTAGATGGCTGGAAATGGAAATCAGCTGTGATTTGTTCCATTGAGTTGGTTAAACTGAAACTGTGTATCCCAAAATCCTCTCCCTTCTATGATTGTGGGTTTGATTAGCCAAAAGGAGCTTGCATGCAAGTAAAAAGCAGAAGTGAAATAATAGCCATCACTCTCTAAAATTTTGTCATCAGACATGGTGACAGGAATATGTAAAGGTACCCACAGCATTCAGCTTGTCCTAGCTCTCCTGTGATCCAAGAAAGGCCCTATGTCCACCTCTTCTTTCTGACCAAGAACAGCCCCACCCGCTATAACTAGCCACACAGCATCCCACAGTCCTTCCCATGAGGTTCCCCATTGCTAGATGTGGCTTCTTAGACTATGACTAATGACCTTTCCTGCCCTTCTGGACCCTCACTTTCCACTGCCTTCTCAACTGTGTCAGATCCAATTCCTAAAGAATCCTATATCCTGTAATACTTATAATGAGTCTTCTTTACAGACTAAGCTCTGGATATAACCACACAGCCTTTTCACAGTTAGTTTAATCCATCACTTAAAAAATAGAAGACCCAGAATGCCTCTACCAAGCTTTCACTGAATCAACAAAACTTTACTGCCTCCCTGCTGTATGTTACACACCGTTGCAGTCTCTGAGGATGTTTTTAAAAATTGCTTTTGAGGATTAATACAGATGAATAAAGACATAAGATCAATTAAACAACAAAATTCTGCACAGATCTAGAAGGACATTGAATCAAGCTGGGCTTGTCAGAGGAGATTTTCAAATGAAGTAGCCTTTGAACTGAGTCTTAAAACAAGCCTTTCAAACTTTATAAGTGTAAATCTTCTTAAAGATATTTTGGTTTGTTCATCAGTTGGTTGGTCTATTAGCTGTGTACTGCCAATTCTTCCACTGCTTTTCTCTATCCTATCTCTAAATATCCTCAACTGTAGCAATCTGTGCTATACTTAGTTTATAAGTAGTGATCTAGTTTTTACCAAACCAGTACCATTTGTCATATTAAATTAAAGTTGTTAACTTACAGTTACTGGTTCTATAGTTTATATTTAATTTGTAAATATGTTTTGGTTTTATAAGTCTAATGAAAGAAAATTATACCTAATTTTGTGAATATGCATATTCAGGTAACATAATATTATTGATTCAAGTTAACACTAACATTTTTTTCCTTTGGGGAATCACTTCCTTGCTCAGCCTGGAGAAAACACTGCCTGTCATCCTTGACTAGCTCCAGTAACCTTTATGGTTCTAACCTCTCCAAAGAGACAAACAAGCACTGTGTCATGTCAACTTGTCACTATAGATGTTTGTTCCTCTCTCCATTGTCATTACCTCCACCACTGTTGAACCCTTTCCGTGGGACAGGGTCATTGCAGAATGTGCAGGATCTGATCTGAGCTGCTGCACATGGAGTCTTCACACTCTGAGCTCTGATTTTCACCTGGCACAAGTGCATCCTTACGCAGCGAACTGCCACTGTTTTTTTTTTCTCATAAATGCATGACAATTTCTCGTGAATACCTGGCCCCAGTACAACCATCATAAACACATAAAGGCATTCATGGGCACCGAATGGCAAAATTTAGTTACGAAATCAGCCTGATGACCTAGAATATGTTTACATTCCTTTTATTAAAAAATTATCACCAAAATGAAGACCACAAAATTTTAAAATTCTCACAAATAACTCATGAGCCAACTCCTCTCTCCTGCTGAGCAGAGCCCAGGCAAATGCACAGCACTGCGGGTCTGCACCCAGATTGCAGAATGAATAAGAAAGCCTCAGTTAAAAGTGTAAAAGTTTTAATAGCCAATAATCCTGCCCACTGAGGCAACTATTCAAGCTGATTTAACCCCAAAGTAAGACCAATTTGAGAAACTGTATAGGGTGAAGGAGAGTTATTATTAAAGTAGAGTGAGATGTTTTAATACTTCACAGTCTTGACAATAATTGCAAGGATTTCAATAACTCGAAGAATTCAAGGTTCCACCTTTTCCCATTCTCTGCCAGAACTCCACAATTTGCTAGCCTTGTAATTGCCAATTAGTCCCACATGCTGCTGATAGAAACTACTCCTCTAGATTTAGAACATTTAGGCAAATTGCTTCTTTTAAGGAAAATACCAAAAATCTATGGGTGGGTTGTCCATTTGGGAATAAGATAAGTTGCTGAAAAAGATTAATTAATTCATTCATTTATCAAATATTCACGAAGCAACAATTGCATGTCAGAAACCATTTGGAACTAGCGATACAATAGTGACTAAGAGAAAGTTGCTGCCCCCACAGAATATACATTCGATGGTGACACACTGTTAAACACATAAGTCAGTAAGTCCTGATGTAACAAGTACTATAGAAAAAATAAGCTAGGGTAAAGGAAGAAAGCCACTAGCTAGCAGTAGTTATTTTTGCTGGTTATTCTAAGAATATTCAGATAAACATAGAACTTTTCCTCTTTGCATCCAGGGATCTGTGCTAAAACTTCAAGCTTCCTCTCCTAACTTCCAAACAAATACTAAGAAGTTGAGTTCCAAACTTCCAATTTGACCTATTTGTTCCATCTCATGCCACATGAGAATGGTTGAAAACATTTCCTTCCCATTTCTTCACTGAAAACAAAAGGAACAATTCCACCTACCTGTTATTTAAACTGAAAAGCTCAAAGACTTTTGTTTTATTAATCACTAAAAAGCTTCTCATTACAAATCTACTATGCTGATCAAACAAAATGCAGTCCCAACCCTGAGGGTTCCTTGTACAGAGTTTACTAACAGTTAAGATTTTTCAAGATCCAGTCTGTGGGATGTGATCAAAGTTTTCCTTGTGTGATAAAACATTTAGCTCTAACATCTCTGACCTGGGGACTCGAGCTTTTTCTAGGACCCTGATAATCTTTAACCCAAGGTGTAGAATTTGGCACACAGTCAACACAGCCTCCTAAAACCTATCCAGGGGAATGTTGCTAAATTCTGGCAGCTTATGAACTGATGAACAGTTTCTCTAACTTATAGGATTATAGTCCTTGAGGATGTTTATTAAGAGCATGCATTTTAAAGACTATAATAATAATTAGAAAAAAATACACCACTCAAAAATTTAAACTGATATCTAAGAGATTTGAAGCAGTGTTTTTTTAGAGTGGGCGGTCCCCAGACCAGCAGCGTAGCATCACCTGAGAACTTGTTGGAAATCCAAACTGCACTTCTCACCTCACACGTATTGAGTCAGAAATGACACAAGTGATGCACAGCAGTCTGTATGTAACAAGACTTCCATGTAATCCTAATGCACACTAAAGTTTGGGAACTCCTGATCTAAAGCATCCTAAAAAACGACATTATGATAAAGAAGCAGCATAATAGTAAATAGTCTTGTATACAATTCGCCAAAAAATTGTAAGAACGTGGCAAGCTAGTTGAAAAAGTAAAGCGTTCAACTCCTCTTTGTTTGTTTCTTTTCTAAGAACTGGGTGCTAGTAACGTATTGAACCATTTAGTTTTCTGGTCTAAGTAGCTGCCAGAATCTGTGTCCGGATCTGGACAGAAGGCAGGGGCATTGCGGAGTCCAAGAGAAGCGATCACAAAAGTTCCCGAAAGCAGAAGATCTTAATATTTTATGGTAGAATTGGGCATTCTCACGCTCCACCCCATACCACGGCACAATAAAAACATGTCCATCTGCTCTTCCCACCCTCCTTTAAATTATTCTTTTGCCTGCAAATATGGTACACATTTAAAAAGACATCATTGCAGTTTATAGATCTGTGCTTTTTTGCAAATGCAAGGGCCATTGATGGCATTCATGGCTGTGGTCTTCCCCACACTATGACACATTAGGCTGCCAGTAGAGCATTCTCCATGAGAGCCACAAGAAAAGTCTCCTTTGTCTCTCTTTATGTAGTAACTTCCATAAGCACTCAGATCCTAATAGTGCAGGAAATCTAGTCCCTTGACATTCTGTCAACAAAAAGAAGAAGAAGAAGAAGAAGAAGAAGAAGAAGAAGAAGAAGAAGAAGAAGAAGAAGAAGAAGAAGAAGAAGAAGAAGA
>RJWM01009353.1:0-68326 GCA_004363535.1 Dasyprocta punctata | reverse complement strand
TTACATGTCTATATCTGTCAATATCCCCAACCCCTAGGAAGGTAATGATATGCAATATTGTAACTACTGCCAAACTTCAACCACCTCAGTGTGTAAACCTACAATGTTATCGTATCAGATCTGTTGTTGTTGTTTGTCTGTCTTTTTTTGACTTTTATTTCTAGCTTCTGTATCTATTTTCTCTTAAATAAAAAAAAAAGAAAAAAAGAAAAATTAAAGGAAGATAAGCAATAGTCTATACAATGGGAACCTGGGAAAAGGCAGTAGTAGTTACCCTAATTTCAGCCAAAGTAGATTTCAAGCCCACACTGATCAGAAGAGACAAAGAAAGTCTTTACATGGTTAAGGTTAAGGTTAAATTGGTTCAGGGAACAATTTAACAGGAAAAGATAACAATTATAAATATACACGCACCAAATACTAGCACACCCAGCTTTATAAAACAGACACTAATGAACAAAAACAAAATCAAACACCAGTACAATTAGAATGAGGGGACCTCAACAACCCATTGTCACAAATAGAGAGATCAGGACTGAGGATATAGCTCAGCAGTGTAAGTGCCTGCCTGGCAAGGGTAAGGTCCTGAGTTTGATTCCAGGAACAAAACAAAACAAAACAAAAAAAAAATATATATATATATATATATATATATATCAACCAGATAAAAAATCAACAAAGAAATATCAGAATTGAACCAAACCTTCAAACAAATGGACTCGGTAGGCACCTACAAATTGTTCCGTCAAACAGCAACAGAATACACATTCTTCACAGCAGCACATGGAACTTTCTCCAAAACAGATCACATACTAGCTCATGAAGCATGATTAAATAAATGCCAGAGAATTTAAAGTATCATATGCATATTATCAGGTCATAGTGCAGTGAAACAAGAAATCAATGGCAAAAGAAAACACAGAAACTATGCAAACACATAGAAACTAAACAGTACCCTCCTGAATAATCAGTGGGTCATAGATGAAATTAAAGAAGAAATTAGAGAGTTCCTACAATCAAATGATGTCAATACAATGTGCCAGGACCTATGGGACACAATAAAAGTAGTCCTAAGAGAAAAGTTTGTAGCTGTGAATTCCTACATCAGAAAAATCAAGCAAGCTCAAATAAGTAACCAGTGATGCACCTCAAGGTCTCAGAAAACAAGAACAATCTAAACCCAAAGCTAGTACAAGGAAGGAAATTATAAAGATCAGGGCCAAATGTAATTCAATTAAGAATAAAAATGCAATACAAAGAAGCAATGAATCAAAGAGTTGGCTCTTTGAAACAATAAACAAAATAGATAAACCTTTAGCCAGGCTTATCAAAATGAGAAAGAAACAAGCCAAATTCATGCAATTAGAAATGAAAAAGGTGAAATCACAACAGATTCTTCCAAAATCCCAAAGGTCATCAGTAACAACTTTGAGAAGCAGTACTCTAATAAAATAGAAAACTCAAGAAAAAGGGGATACTCAGACACATATGAACTACAAAATATGAACCAAGAAAATAGAAAAAACCTTGATAATCCAATGTCAGAAGAAGTAATAATAATTTTTAAAACTACCAAGAAAAGCCTAGATCCAAACAGATTCACTGCTGAATTCTGTAAGATCTTTGGAGAAAATTTAGCATCAATACTCCTCAAACTCTTTAATGAAATCAAAAGAGAAGCAGTACTCCCAAAGTCATTCCTGGAAGCAGGCATTACTCTAATTTCAAAACCAGAAAAGGGCCAACCATAAAAGAGAACCAGTAACAGGTCAGTCACTTTAATTAAACATAGATATAAATGTCTTCAATAAGATACTGGCAAACAGTGTCATAGCCAATACACCATGACCACCTAGGACTCATTCCAGGAATGCAAGGATGGTTGAACATATACACATCAATAAATATAATACATCACATACATATAAACAGAAGCAAAGACAAAGATCACATAATCGTCTCAATAGATATAGAAAAAACATTTGACAAAATCTAAAATCTATTCATAATCTTTTAAAAGCCCTGAATAAATAGGTATTGAAGGACTTTTTTCAACTTGATAAAAGCCATCTATCACAAACCAACAGTCAACACCATACTAAATGAAGAAGCTGAAAACTTTCCCTCTAAAATCAACTGTCACCACTTTTGCTCAATATATTTCTCAAGATGTTATCCAGAGCAATTAGACAAGAGAAAGAAACAAAAGGGACATGAATAGAAAAAGAAGAATTTAAATCAGTACTTGCAAATGACATGATCCTTTACATTGAAGACCCCAAAAACCTCCCCAAAAGACTCCCAAAATTAATAACCAAATTCAGTAGTATAAGAGGATAAAAAATCAATAGTGTTGTTACACACCCAAGATATTCTCACCAAAGGAGAAATTAGGGAAACAATATCTTTCACAATAGCATTAAGAAAAATGAAATATTTAATAAACAAATTAATTGAGGAAGTGAAAGACTTCTACAATGAAAACTACAGTACTCTGGGAAAAATCAAACAGGACATTAGAAAATGAAAAGATATATCCCCTGTTCCTGAATAGATATAACCAATATAGTCAAAATGGCTATACTTCCAAAATTTTTATAGAGATTTAATGCAATCTCAATTAAAATACCAATAACATTTCTCACAGAACCAGATAAAGTAAACTTAAAATTCATATAAACCAGAAGAGACCTAGAATAGCAAGAGCAATTCTGGCCAAAAAGGGCAAGGCAGGGAGCATTACAATCCTCGACTTTAAGTTATACTATGAAGCTACCATGATAAAAAGCAGCATAGCATTGTCAAAAAAAATAGACTTGCAGATCAAGAGAACAAAATAGAGGATACAGAAACAACTCCAGGCACACTCAACAACCTCATCTTTGACAAAGGCCCCAAACACAATCACTGGAGGAACGATAGCTTCTTTATCAAGCGGTGCTGAGAAAACTGACTATCCATATGCCGAAGACTGAACCTAGATCCATACCTCTCACCATGCATTAAACTAATATCAAAATGGATCAAAGACGTAAGTATTAAAACAGAAGCACTTAATCCGCTAGAAGACAAATAGGTAGAACCCTTGAATACGTTGACATAGGCATCTGAGGTCAGATACAAGTTCAAGGGTGCCTGCTGCTAAATGAATTCCTGGCATATCCTAGCCACCAAGAGACAACTCCCAGTGTTGGCACACTGGCCAGTTAAGTAGGCAGCATGGGGAGGCGTTGTCTACGGGGAAATGGATCAGACCTGAGTCTTTGGGTGACCAAAATCTAAGGTTGTTTCCATGGTGTTGGAAGCTTGCTTTCTATTTTTCTTGGAAGCCACTTGAACATTGAAACTGCAAGTAAGTTTATCTCTTCTTATGTTTACTCACCTCATGGGTAGAAGATATCATTACCCTTTCCTCACAGACAACTACTCACAAGTATTCATTTTTGAAATGACTACTACTACTCTCTGTGGCCTCAACGCACACCAATCTGGACACAAGGAGGACCTTGGAGTTGCCTATGGATGGTTGTGCTTGGGGTTGGGGAAGAGAGGGCATCCTCGACTCACATTCCTCAGCCTGCTCCACCTGCTTCTCTCTCAGGCTGTCCACCCACCGGGAAACAGTCACATTCTTACCGGCTATGCCAGGTCTTTGATGAGGACCTGAGCCAGGAACACCCCAAATTCTGTTCTCACCTGGTAGGTCCTCCCTAGAGTAGGATAGATGGAAAATGCAGAGCCAGGCACAAGGTTCCCAGGGAGTTGTCTCACAGCTCCTGCTCTTCCTCAGATACCAGAAAAAGTGTACCTGACCCAGGCTTCCCCTGGAGACTTCAGGAATTGATGCTGATTTGCCTGTGAAGGAACATCCCCCTCCTCCCCATTTTCCACTTGAAACCCAAGAAGGCTCCACTGTGTGGTAAATCATTTGAAAGTTGTGATCAGGGGAAGGAGGTCTGGATGTGAGATTTATATGCCAGGTAGTCAGCTTGGTGCACAGTGTACCTGGGGTGTGGCCCATAGACTTTCCAAATGAACTACGTACTTAGTAAATGGTATGGAATTGGGATGGTAATGACTCTATCCCTATTGTTCTCTTTGGTGATGATTTCATTGGTTTTAGGCTGCAAAACTTCTAAGCTACCATCTAGAGGCTGGGAGACAGGAGGCTGCAAGTGAAGAGGCCAATACCAAGGTCCAGGGAGAGCAGAGAGAGAAATGGGGGTGAGCGTGCTTGTCTAGAGCTGTCTCAGAGGCAGGAAGTGGGGCTGTAGACCCTCTGGGTACCATCGCTTCTGCGCTTCATGGCAAACAAGAGCAGCCCTGGGTCACTGGAAGCATTTCTATGTGGTCTGCCCAAGGCCAGTGCCAGACAGGGGGTTCCATGAGGCCAGGTTCCCCACCTGTCACCCCAAGTCCCTGTTCTCGCCTCCTAGGCAGGGAGGGGGCAAGTGAGCAGACACTGCCGTCTCTCTTTCCCTTACCTTGTCCCTGCCTAATCAAATGCGCCTCAATTTCCACAAACCTGGCTAAGGGGTCTGTGCTGCCCTGTGATATGTATGACCTCCCCATTTCAAAAGGGAGACTTCTTGGAGCTGTGGAGGCACCTTAGTCATCAAAGAATTTCTAGAATGGAAAACAGCACTAGGCTCTGATTTCAATTCTATGAAAAGTTAAATTCTTGTAATGATAATGAAAACAGGAAATAATAGTAGGGGTACGTAAATCGGATAAAGTTTTGTGCTCAAAGGCATTCCTCTCTGTGTGTTACACACACTGACACACATATGGACATACGTATAAATGTATATCACATGTTCACATACACTGCATACATTTACATGTATACAGCAAACACACACAAATATACCTATAGTACATGTGTGTATATGCACATAGACATACACACATTACATACACGTGTCCATATGCACATATAGAAAGTGATATTGAAAGATACAGTGAATGCTTACTTTTTAAAAAATTTATTACAGAAATGGATATGTTGCCATTAATCTTCTTTAAAATACTCCCCCTTTCTTCCAACCTGCTTATCCTTGCGCTATCTGAAGAAGTTGTGGTCGTCCTCTTTCCTAAGAGTCTTTTGTTGCACTGTAATGGCTGCCTTGATGTCTTGGATTGACTCATATTATTTACCTTTCACCGTCATTTCGACTTTGGGCAAGAGCCAAAGTTGCATGGTGCCACATCCTGTGAATAAGGTGGAGGAGGACACACTGTAATATTTTTTGTTTGCTTTTGACACAGGGTCTCACCATGTAATTCAGGTTGGCCTTGAACTCATTATGTAGCCCAGACTGACCTCAAACTCAGGAAGATTCTCCTGTTTCCACCTCCTGAGGGCTGTGATTACAGATGTGCACCACCACACCTGGCTAACCCAGGAATGTTTATAACAGCCTGCCTTTCCACTGGATGGCACTCAGCAGCAGCATTTACCATCATTTTTATTACAATTTATGAAGACACTCACGAAAGAAGACTTCAAAAACTGCTTCAAAAAGTGGCAAGAATGCTAACATAGATGTGTTTTTAATGAGGAAAGTATTTTGTGGGGGATTAATGACAATGTGCCTTTTACTTAATACATTTTAAAAGTGTAAACATTAACTGTATATTATGATCATACTTGGTAGTCGTATAAAATGCATACATACCTATTTCATACATGCACTGAGTTCATGAGGAGTAGGATGGCACCTTCAATACTAGAGAGCCCTGGGCTTTGCAATTAATACTACTCATTAATGTTCACTGGAGAAGAACGAACCTCTGCTGGGCCCATTCGGTTGTTTATCATTGAAAATTTCTCTCGGGAGTTAATGTTTGAACCTGGTCATGAAGACATCCACAGCCACTGACCAATGGCCCATATATAGAGAGGAAGAAGCCCCTATAAAATGGCCACAGTGGGCAGCCTGTCCTACAGAGCTGGGCCAGCTGTGGAGAGGGAGTCTCGTAGCCACCATGAACTTCACCGGCAAGTACCAACTGCAGAGCCACGAAAACTTCGAGCCCTTCATGAAGGCAATGGGTGAGTGCTGCACAGGCCACTGAGGCCACTGGTCACTGCAGTGAAGGTCTGGCCCTATGGGCAGTGGCTATTCAGTGTCAGTTGTTGGTATGGGAGGAGAAGTTCACACTACGCCAAATTAGAGGGCCTTTTACTGACTGACTTAGGTGATCTCTTGTCAGTGGGTCATTACTCATGGATAAGGCCACCAAGTGGCAAATGGAAAGGGCACTCAACTAGCTGGGATCTGTTTTGAAGCTGTTATGAGTTATACTCATATGGCCCCGCCAAGTCCCATGTAATCATGGCATGGATGCAGCTGAGTCTAGCATTCATGATTGGTTTGTTGTCTGGCGCTGGGATTGATGGTGTGAGTGGGGCACCACCCAGGGATGGAGCTGACATACAGTGTAAGGCCGGGAAGAAGGCGTGTCTTCCCTCTCTCGCTGGTTCTTGCCTTTCTATTTTGTGGCCGCCATGAACAGCTGCTCCCCTACCACACCACACTGCCTTGGAGCCAGCTGAGTATGGACTGAAACTTCCGGGAACTGTAAGAAATAAACCTTTCCTTCCCTAGTTTTGGACATCAGGTGTTTTGTCTCAGTAACAAGAAAAAAGTAACTAGCCGGGCGTGGTGGTGCACGCCTTTAATCCCAGCACTCGGGAGGCTGAGGTAGGCGGAGCGTTGTGAGTTCGAGGCCGGCTTGGGCTACAACGCGGCGCAAGGCCGACCTGAGCTACATAGTGCGACCCTGTCTCAAAAAACCAGGGCCGGGAGTTTGGCTCAGTGGCTTAAGCGCTTGCCCTGGCAGGCGCAAGGCTGTGAGTTCAATCCCCGGTGCCGCAAAAAAAAAAAAAAAGTAACTAAGACAGAAGCTCACATCCACTGGTACTTCTGTGTGAACCCCTGTTCACTCGTTCATACGTACATGCATGCGTTCATTCATTTTCCTAACAAATACCAATTTGAAGACAACCACACATCAAACACTCTGCAGGATACATAGCACTGGGATGCATAATGAAAAGCCACATTTCCAAGGTCAGCATTCAGAGAGCGAAGAGAAAAAATAAATGTGTCAAGTATGCCCTATGATGCAGGAGGGGAGGCTCTGAACCAGGCACTGGGCTAAATACTTCCTGTACAATTCTGCATTTAATCCTCACCATTAAACTGAGTTGAGTACAATTATTTTCCACTTTTACATTTAGGTGGAGAAAGGTAAACTGGTGTGGCCAAAGTTATATAATGGGAAGTGTTTGCGTTGGGACTGGAAGCAGGTGCTGCTTCCCAGGGACCCGGCTTTAACCAACTGCTTCCCACAGTGCAGGGGTGTGGAGGGAGGGAAGGGGGTGGTGGTGAAGGGGAGGCTGGGAAGATGAGCAGGTGCCCCCTAGGAATCTGGGGAAGGAAGAGTGTCCCAGGCAAGGGGGAGCCCTGTGAGCAGGGGCTACAGTGTGGCCAGGGAGAGAGTGCAGATGTAGAAGAGTAAGGAAACAGCGTGGGCAGAGGATTGAGGACCTTCAGGGGCTCAAGAGAGTTCAGATCTTTTGTTTTATGGCTTTTGAGGGGTTTTTTGAGGGTTTTATGTCTCATGACATAAATTGCCCAGGCTGGTCTCAGATTCACAGTGATCCTCCTGCTTCATCCTCCCAAGGGCTGGCGCACCCAAGCCTGGTTCAGATCTTCTGTAGGAAATGTGGACATATCTGTCTGGAGTCCCCTGCCTCTGTGACTGGACCTGCCACTTCTGCTGTTGGGACACCTCCTCAGGCTCTGTAAAAGTCCAGGTTGTCCTTGAACGGGCCCATTTTTGGTGTGGTGTCCTCACCTGATTATAAGTAGCTCCTCCTGTCACTTGAGGAGTGACCCGGTTTGAAGGAAAACTCTTTGGTTCCCCTGAGTGCCGAGGGTGATGGGCTTTAACTCTTACAGCAAAGCTGCCAGAGGAGGGGTGAGGGAGAGAGGAGCTGGAAGCCCACAGGGGAAGAAAGGTTCGAGGTTGCAGCAGCCAGGCCAGGCCGCCCTGTTTCCCTGTCCCAGGCGACAGCCCTTGCTGCTCACAGGTCCCCAGCGTCTGCCGCATCCTCTCGTCCATGTCACAGTTTGTCTTGTCTGCCTTGAACTTGTGACCCAAGCCCTGCTGTCTCTAAACCTCGGATGGTTTCCACCAGGGCTTCCCGAGGACTTCATCCAGAAGGGGAAGGACCTCAAGGGAGTGTCAGAAGTGGTGCAGAATGGAAAGCACTTCAAGCTCAAAAACAGCACTGGGACGAAAGTGATCAAGAATGAGTTCACCTTGGGGGAGGAGTGTGAGATGGAGACCATTACTGGGGAGAAGGTCAAGGTAAGAGGAGCCCCTTCCAACATGCTCTGCTTCTGGAAAATTCCCTGGAGCCCGACCCCAGGGCTTCCTAACTCATAGGATCCTGGGCCTCACCTCTCCCATCCTCCATACCCCATCTCCAAGCTACCTCTTGGGTGGGAGAAGCAGAGAACTTGTAGGGAAGCTGTTTTTATTCTCCAATGTGCAAGAGGGTGCTGTGGCCCCCACACCTGAGTTCTACTATTTGAAACAAGGAGAAAACCAGGAAAACAGCAGGATTTCAAGTCTCAAATTCCCAGAGGCCCAGGCTCCTGACTGTCGAAGTTCCCTGAACAGGGTTTAGCAATGAGGGAGGGAAGGGTCAGTGAAAACCCTAAACTCAGCCCAAATCACTGTGGCCTTAGCTGAGCCCAGAGGAGTTGGGAGCAGGGAGAGACATCTTGGAACAGTGCTGGCAACACCGGAATCTCAAGGCCCCGGGCAGGCACTCAGACCAAACCTCGGGTGCTCACTAAGATGGTGGCCTTGGCTCCCTCATCTGGACAAAGGAGAAGTCAGGCTGCCATGCTGAAGGCAGTGGACAGGGCAACTCCATCCCACAGGACTGGGGCTCCAGGGCACAATGTCACCTAGCACCTGACCTCTGCTCCTCCCAATGACACACCGCACTCTCCAGTGTAGCCAGCACCACCAAGCAGCCATCTTCCCTGCTCCCCAGATGACTTTGTGCATTGGGCTCAGTGTGCTCTCTCTGCCTCTTCCGATTTCTCTGTTTCTGCCTCTGCAGATGCCACGCTAGGGACTGGAGCATATTTCAGGACTTCCTGGGCTATGCCCGTGGGAAGGGGCAGGCCATCACGGTTCTACCAGGGGCCTCTCCAAGTGTCCATGGAGGGGAATCCTCACCCTCGGCAGGGTCCTGTGCTCCTGGCTGGGTTTCTGTGCTTCCTCCTCCTGGGTGGCACAGGCCTGGAGAGGAGACCACAGCAGGAACGCCGGGTGTCCCCGGAGGATCCACACAGACCAAAGCAAAATGTGTGTGGGCTCTGAATCCTGACGCCGCCTCCCTCCATTGGCTGGAGAATTGAGACCTCACTGCTTTGATCTCAGCCTCTGTCCTGGGCACCACTTAGCCGTGCTGTGCTCTTTTCTAGGTCACACAGCATAAGCCAGAGTCTGACAGGGATGTCCTGACGTTGTCTTTCTGTCTTCCGTGCTCCTCTCCCCTGACAGCATCCAGGGTCGGGAGCACAGGGACCAGAGCGTTTTGGTTGTCACCAGCTGACACCTGCACAGGGAATCAACTTATTAGTGAGGGTCTGGCTCCCCTCAGGCCCTGCCTCACAGGCCTCTCTCTGTTCCTTGCAGATGGTGATTAACATGGAAGGCGACAACAAGCTGGTGACAACTTTCAAAAACATCAAATTCATAGCAGAACTCAATGGGGACACACTGACCACCGTAAGTCAGCACTCTGAGCTTGTGACTCTGGGTGCTGAGGGAGGAGGGGGAGGTGAAGGGTGAGGGGCAGCTGCACTCCTCACCCCCTGCCTCACTTCCTCCCATGAGCCCCGAATTCTCTCCCTTTCTATATCTTCTACCACTTCACTGAGGGTCCTTGTGTAGCAGGTAGTTTACACAGCATTTCTAAGCTTCCCAACTGCAGTTTTCTAAAGGGGAAACCAAGGCAACCAACAGTCACAGAATGGCAGGGCCAGGTTCCTCTGAGCTGGACCAGTCTCTCGGGGATGCCATCCACAGCTATTTCCAGGGAACGGACTCAGACTCACACCCCAGACTGTGGGTTACCGTAGTAAGAAGATGAGGACTGAAACCACGGTGAAGGTTTACACTTTTCAAAAATGTGTTACACTAAAAGACGCATTGTCTTTTACTGTCTCCAACTCCCTTCAGAGTTAGCCCGAGGTCCTTGCCATCTTCGGGAGCGGGTCTGGAAGCTGCTACTCCAAGGGTCTTTGTGAGGTGCCAGCAAAACTACAGTGAATGCCACTGCCCAGTGCCAGCCGAGGGGAGCACGGCCTGGAGAAGCACCGCTGAGCCCTCCCCCAGCTCACTCACTGGCTCTGGTACCAGGGGGCTTCTGGCTCTTTGCCAAACTCAAAATGACCGTGAAGGTACATGTTTTGGAGCAATTTGGGGCACACAAGCAGTCATGACAATGTCCCTAAAGACAGCGAAAGGGGACACCCTGACCTGCTGCAGAAGGAGGCGAGAACGTGTTCCAGTGAGGGGCGTGCTCTCCAGAGGGATTCACGCCACCGTGCTTTACTCTGCTCATTATTTGCTTAGTGCGAACATTCACTGCCCTTTCCCATCACACCTTGTTCACTGCTTTGTAGTAATCCTGTTCTCACCAAACGGGCCCAGCATGTTGGGCCATCTCCCAGTGGATAGAAGAGCAGGATCTAGAGGAAGGGACGCCCTTTGCTAACTCACCAAAGCCACCATGACAGCAGACGCCAACCGATCCGGTGTCCCCTCCTCCCTCAGGCTGTCCTTCCCTGCCTGCCCTCCCGCCCTCCTTCCTTCCCTCCCTGCTGCCCGGCCCGTCTCCTCTCCCTTCTTTCCTAACGCCATGGAGGAAGAGGGTTGGGCAGGAAAGGCACAGGGACACGCGGAGCGACCAGCACAGCTCACGTGTTCTGTCTCCAGGAGGACACAGCTCAGAGAAGAGGGCGGAATCCGTCCCATCTCAGGAATCCATCCAGTCCCCGCCTGCGGGCCTCACCGCCCACTCAGCTCCTCTTCCCGTGGACGCAGCCTCAGCGGCCCCTCCCAGGGAGGCTCTGTTGGACCAAAACCTCAGTCAGGCTCTTTCATTGCTTCTGTGCCCTCACACCATTAGTAGCCACAGCCCGTCCTTCTGCCTCAGCGCTAACCAACAAGCCACGGGGGCCCCTGGCTGCCCTCCAAGCCCCAGGGGTCTAATAAATGCCTTTGTCCATTTGGTGTCCTAAGGATCACATTCATGGCAAATACAGGGCCGCTATGGGCGTCACACTCCAGGTCTGCAGTGGTCCTCAGCGCTGGGCTGTCAGCCAGGTCCTATCCCCAGTTTCAGTCAATCTGCAGAATTTCTCCTGCAGTTGTGTCCCCCTTGCTCTTCTTTTCTCCCAAAGTTTGCTTTAGGGAGTCACAGGAGGCAGAAGCCAGCCCAGGAGGCCGTGGCCCCCAGGCTCAAGTGGGAGCGTCCCTCAGCCAGGGCCAGTGTGAGCATCAGCCATGAAATGTGCAGTCCCCGTGCCCACACTGACACCTTCACAGCAGGACAGGGGACAGGAGATGAGCCGTCCAGGATGAGACCTGGTCAACGCCCTTCAGTAGCTCCATCCTGCCCAGTCCTCCTATCTCCCGTGAGGGAAGCGAGTCACAGGTTTCAGCTGTCAGGTCTACCTTTCCAAGGTCTTCTGGCTGACAAGTGATAGAACCAGGGCTCCTGTGTGCCCCGAGCAGCCACCCCATCACTGCTGAGGCTCAGGGGCTCCTTTGTCACGCTGAGGACAGGCTGTGTCACTACAGCTGTGCTGTTCAAGAGAACCAAGACGAAGGAGGGAGTATTGCTCAGGGTCCCCAAAGCTGATGCTCCCAGTGTTTTCGCCTGCTTCATTCACGGCTTTGGGAGGAAAACCAGGCAGTGCCCGTGACGGCCCAGGCTAATTACCTGCTATTCCGTGTGCACCTGTCCTTGGTGCTCAACGTCATTTTGACACGTAGAAGGTGCTCAACAAAGCTTTGCAAAATTGGATTGGATTGGGCAAGTTTGCGTGATCTTGCTACCACACCCTTGTATGGCCAGCAGATCAGGCCCACAACCTCCAAACAAGGGGACAGGGAAGGCTTAAATAAAAGAGACAAGTGGCATGATTTTAGGGCTCTAGGTGGATCAAAACCCTCTAGCAGAATTTGAGACTCTGGGGGCTGAGACATAAAACCTCTCTTGGTGGCCCACATTTATTTGGTTTTCAAACAGAGAGGGATACTGACGAAAGCACGGGAACTGAGCAGGACCTTAAGAGTCACTTCAAAGACTTTTCCAAGTAGTAAATTATGCTAATTTAGGAGAGCTGTCTTATCTCCAAGTTGACATTTATAGCAGGACTGAGACAGCAGGGGTGAGGCACCTGCAGCTACAGTCTGTAATTAGTTAATTGGGGTTGGAGCAGGGCATCCTCAGCCACAACCCTATCTTGTTATTTAAGGTGTCACTGGCATCACAGGCCATTATAGGACTCAACTGGGACCAGTGATTCATAGAGGTTCACTTACTATGAATCCACTGCCCATCACCAGACAAGGGGCCTAGGCCTGGGACAGACTCACAAGTACACATAAAAAACTAATTGGTTAATTTTAAATCCTGCTCAGAGTTGCTTCGTAGTGGTCTCCACTGTCCTTCTGTGTGGAAACCAAGTCAGCACAACTCTGCACAGAAGAAAGTGAAGTGACAGAATCTTGACACTGAATTTCAGGGAAAAGTTCTAGCCTTCCTCTGATACTATAGAAAATAGAGAAATCATGGAGTTGTTTCATGTATTTTCATATTCATAGCTAACTGGGGGACCTTAATTGTTTATTTTCGCTCTTTCACATCAGGTGATCATTTTATGATTTCTTTTCTGGCTTTTAGATCATGACCCTGGGTGACATTGTCTTCAAGAGAATTAGCAAGAGAATTTAGAGAAGTCTGCATTTCATATTCCTTTACTGTGTAAAATAAATTCAATAAAATGAACTTTGTTTTTAAAATCTCATTTTTACTTTTGGCTTCTTATTAGTGATGATCACGGTTAATATCAATCATCTCTGATCATCTATAGTTTTGTGAAATTAGGTAACCAGCAAGTTCTCCTCACCCAGATCTTGACCTGATCACAGCACCCATGCTGCCCCCGGGGCAGGAAGGCCGGGTGGACTGGGTCTGGAGGGCGCCCTGACCTGCCCTTCCCAGGCAGTCGCATGGATCAGGAACTGGAACACAGGGTGTGCAGAGGGCTGGGCTTGGCAATGGCTGCCCACAGGGATGGGGACAGGAACCCTGGGCAGGCAAGGGACGGCTGTGCCACTGAGCACAACCACAGTGGACAGGTGCAAACGGCCAGGCCCCAAGCCCCCAGAGGAACAGCTCCTCCTGCTGTGGGAGGGCTGAGTGAGGGGCTGTCCAGCCAGATCTGGACAGAAGCAGAGGTAGATGCGGGGGACTTTCTCCCTCCGCACTACTTCGTGTCACACTCTTCGTGTTGAATTTTACCCTTCAACAATGCAAATGCCGAAGCCCTCAGCCCTTCCTGCTCAGAATGTGAGCTTATCCAGAAATAAGGTCATATTGCAGGTGTGACTGGTTAAGTTAAAAGGAGCTCACACTGGAGCAGGGTGGGCCCCTAACTCAATATGCCGGTCTCCTGTAGAAAGGGGAAGCCTGGACACAGGGACGCCACATGGTGAGTGTCCATGTGAAGACTGGAGGTAGGCTGTCACACATCAGCAGTTCCTCTGAACTGGGAGAGGGGCCGGGACAGATTCTTCTCCGGTTCCTTCAGAGAAAGGCCAGCCCTGCGCACACCTTGATCCAGGCCTGTGGCCTCCACAATTGTGAAATGAGACATTTCTGATGTTTGGGCCACACAGTCCACGGGACGGGCAGCCCTGAAATCTAACACTGTACACCGACTAACCCCTTGTTCAGAGCCCTGCCGGGCTGTGCTGTTTCACCTTGAGAAGTTCTTTCGGTGCCCAGAAATGTACCTGGTTCATAGCCACCCTCGAGAAAGGGCTGGGTCCTTCACACTCAAGGGAAACTTGCAACCTCATCACTTGTAGCTTGATTGCTTCAGGGGCCCCCTCCCTGCCCCCCTCACCCGCAAGCCTGCTCCCCTCCCAGTGCACTCACCTTTCTCACACACACCTTACCTGACCCTTGGTTTGCTGTCTACATTTAAGAGTCACCCTGCTAATCCTCTCACCCACATATTCACGTCAGGGGTCAGGAAACTTCTGTGTAAGTTTCTGGAGAGGAAGTATACCCAACTTTCTGGCCCATTTGGACTCTGCCCCAGCACTCATTTCTGTCACTGTAGCCCAGAGGGGTCACAGACAATGAACAGATGGGTGTGGTTGTGCTCCAATAAATTTTTATGTATGGACATTGTCATGATTTATATCTAGATGCCTTCCTATAGCCTCATGCAATCCTAGGTGTGACTTTTGCAAGGTGACTGGATTATAGGGTTATTACTGCAGACCTGCTGGTAGGAGCTGGAGCTCAGTGAAAGCAATGTGTCACTGTGGTGTGACTAGCAGGTTGTGTCACCTTTCCCAGCCTGCTTTCCAAGAACAGCTTTTCCTCTGCCCTGCTCCTCTGCCATGCCCACCTGCCTTGGAAGCAGCTGGCAGTGGACTGACACTTCCACAAAGTGAACCAAAATAAACTCCCCTCCCTTAAGTTGTATGTATCGGGTATTATGTCTCAGTGATAAAGAACATGATTATGACATGCTTGAAATTTTTATTTTTTATAGTTTTCCTATGTCATAAGATATTACCCTTTTTTTGAGTTTTTTCAACCATTTAAGCATGCAGCCATGGATATACTAACTAATATCCTACAGCACAGAGAGTGGTAAGACTTGGGTCACTGAGCCCAGGATGTCCAACCTTAGTTAGTCTGTCACACTTTCTAATTAAACTATACAACCTCTGGGTCCCCACAAAATTTGAATGCCACTTTCTTTAGGAAGTGTCAATTTGTCAAGCTCAAGGTACTCTTTCTAGCTCTCTTGAAGTTCACCTATATCAGCCCTTGGAAATAAAGGTTCTCCTACCTCATGTATAGTTTTCTCCATGTATTTGCTCTTCTTATTCCACTTGGAGTGGAATCCTGGAGGAAAAATTATTTGGAGGACTAATGTAGACTGAAGGAAAGAGCTTTAGCACTTCAACAAGGACTCAGAGCCAGGAGTTACAGGGCAAAAATCATTAGCACACTATAACATACCATTCACAAAGACAATTCCAGACAAAGTGGAATTGAACACGAGATGTTAGATATGACCGCAGATTTATAATGTGCTAAGGCCACAAAGAAAAAGATTAATAAGTTTGACTACCTGAAAAATTTTAAGTTAAAAAAAATTTAAGTTTTATATGAAAAAGACACTGTAAAAGCTGAGGGTGTGGCTCAGTGGTAAACTGCTTGTGCAGCAAGTGCAAGGCCCTCACCTGGATTCCTAGCATCAAAAGGAAAAAACAAAAAAAGAAAAAAAGCAAGAGACACTCTAAACATACTTCCTTTAAAAAAAAGAAGAAGAAAAGAAAAAAGAAAGAAAAAGGAAGCAATATGGGAGATGATATTTGTGGTTTATATAACAAAGGCTAGTAGAATATAAAAATCACCCCTAAAGCAATAAAAACACAGGAAATTCAGTGGAAAGATGAGATAAAGACATTTTTAGGCAACTCACAAATGTAATATTCTTGCTTTCGTAGTGATCAGAAATGAGGGAAGTAAGACGAGATGTCCAAAATAAAAATCCACCTGGAAACACTAAAATGATGATAACACCCAAGGTTTGTAAGGACAGGCTGAATGGCTCCACTTTCAGCGAGGGACATGTAAACTGGTGAGCCCCAGATAGATGGAGAAACATTTGATGGTCTCCCTTGATATATTCAATTTGGAGTTCATAGCACCCTAGAGAAGTGTTTATGCACCTGCATAAAGAAGAACATAAAGGATGCAGTGACCTGGAATGGGAAACAAATGTTCACTGGTACATTTTGGTATAGCCATGCTCTGAAATAATCTACAAGAAATTAATTGAATACATTAAGTGGATCTAAATGTGCTGACATATAACTATCTCTAAGATAAATCATATTATTAAAAAAGCATTAAATAGTTTCGATTGTGGTTTTTGTGAGGGTTCCATGAAGTAATGAAAGCCAAATCTGTCGATGTAAAACCTGTCAGCATTGACAGCCCCAGAATCCTGGCTGTGACAGTTAACTGTTCTGTCAATTTGAGTAAGACGTGCCCAGCTGATTGGCTTAGCATACTGCCAGGTGTGACTAAATCATGGGCTTACTGTAGAGAGAAGACCCACCCTAGGTGAGTGGCACCAACCAATAGGCTTGTAGTCTGAATGGAACAAAAAGAGAAAGAAGAAAGAAGTCTCACTTTTGCTTCCAGTCTTTGTCATCCATTGCCTTGAATATCGGTCTTCTGGCTTCCAGTGCAGATGCTTCATCTTTCCAGCACAGACTCTTCAGTGTCCAAGCATGGACTCTTCTGTCTTTCAACACAGACCCTATATGAATTCGAATAGGACTCTACCTTTGATTTGTATTGAATCCTTTGGCTCTCCATTGGGCAGATAGCCTTTTACATTCTTCCACACCTGACTCTGCAGGCAGTCATTGTAAGCCTACCTTGTAAGGAGGGGAGTGAGAGGGAGAGGGAGGAGGAGGAGGGGAATGGGGAGTGAGAGGGCACAGAAGGAGAGAGAGAGAGAATCTACCAAAAAATTGTATACACACTTACCAGCTCTCAGTACTAATAAATGCCTGGAAGCTAATGGCCACCACTTGGAGTACTTCTTGAAATTTTAGAAACCAAAAGTAACTTGTATTAATCTCATGATATCTCAATAAAATTAGCATTAAAGTATTTATGAAACTTTTTGATTTCCTGATGTATACACTCTTTGGTGGACTGTATATATATATAGTATAAATTATATATAATGATATATACATATAACATATATTATGCTAAATCTGTTTCTCTAGTGAGCACTGACTGATACACTCAGGCAACAACCGTTGGGTATGACACTGAGAAAATTTGCAGAAACTGTGTCTCAGTTACTTTTCTTGAGTGGGACAAAATACCTTATACCCACAAGTTAAAGGAGGAAAGGATTATTTTAGCTCACAGATCCAGGCACCTTTCAATCTGCACAATTTGCATGAATGGTCCTACCTCAAGGCTTCAGGGACAGCCCACACATGAGCCCTTGCCACTGACCTCGCTGCAGTTGACCTCCAACCTAGTACACCCATCCAGTATGTTGATGATCTCCTCCTTTGTTCCCCTACCCACACTTCAGTGAGACTCAACATGGCCACCCTGCTCAACTTTCTCTCTGACCAAGGATATAGAGTTTCCCCAATCAAAGCTCAGATAGCTTCACCAAAAGTCAAATACTTAGCGCTCGCTCTCACTCCTACCACAAGTTCCATAACTTCTGATCACAAAGCCTTACTTTGTGACCTCCAGATGAAAGTTACAAAACAATAGGTGCTATCTTTCTTAGGCTTAGCACACTTTTTTCACCTTTGGATCCCCAACTTTGTCTCTTTGGCACAACCTCTATATCAAGCTTCAGAGGGATCCCTATCAGAACCACTAGACCCCACAGCTCCAATTCACTCCTCATTTCTCAAACTTAAAGATGCTTTACTGAAAGCCCCAGCTCTAACTCTCCCCAATCCTACCCTACCTTTTATACTATACACCTCAACTCAAAAACACAATGCTGTAGGGATCCTAGGACACCAAAAAGGACCCTCATTTCAGGCAGTAGCTTATCTCTCAAGCAGTTAGACAACATGGTGTGTTGCATACTAGCAGCAGCAGCTATTTTAACCCAGGAGGCAAAAAAGTTCACCTTAGAACAAACAGTCATGGTTTACTCACCACATTGCCATGCTGACTTAATCTCACATGAGACACCCCCTACTCTGATGATTCCATCATGTTTACAACAGGTACACCTAACCCTTATACAAGATCCTGCAGTCATGATCTCAACTAGCAGCCCCCTCAATTCAGCAACTTTACTCCCTATCTCAGAAAAAAAAACACAACACCTTTTCACAATGCATTGGAGTCCTTCAAATGATTCCCATTCCTTTCCCTCACATTAGCAGCACACCCCTACCTACAGCTTCAGAGACATGGTTTATAGATGACAGCTCAACAAACATGGACACTCAGAAGAGAACAGGATATGTTACAGTCAGCAAGTCTTGGGTGATTGAGGCAAGCCCGCTGACCCTAGGAACATCCTCACAGAAGGCAGAACTCATAGCCCTTATATGAGCTCTCACACTAGCCAAGGATAAAATAATCAATATATACACAGACTCAAAATACACTTTTAGTATCCTTCATTCACACACTGCCATATGGCAGGAAAGGGGTCTCATCAGCACTGAGGGTACCCCTATCACAAATGCACCCCTCATTCTTAAACTACTAGAGGCAGCCCAACTCCCAGGACAGGTAGCAGTCACTTATAGTAAGAGACACCAGACTTTAATGGATTTTATCTCTATCAGGGTAATGCTTTTGCAGATGCACAAGCTAAACTAGCTGCACAACAGCCATGTCCCTCCCATCTTCTTCCTCTAGTTCCCAATGATCTTTCTTCTCCTAAGTACTCTTCAAAACAACTACGATTGCTTCAAAAACCAGAATACACACAAAACATTCAAGGATGGATCTTCCAAGGGTCAAAACTTGTTCTTCCAAACCAGCAGGTTCGAGATATTGTTACTAATTTACACAACTGTTTTCAAGTGGGATCATTGTCACTCTACAGACTCTTGGCCCCAGTGATCACACATCCTTCTCTGAGGGCTATCATCCACCAGATAACTCACACCCATCAGCTCTGTGCTAAAACCTCTCCTCAGGGGCATGCACCACCCCCCTCTTTTCCTACTCACCAGTTTCATGGACAAGCTCCTGGTCAGGATTGGCAGATAGACTTCACACACAAGCCTAGATACAAATCTATTAAATATCTTCTTACCCATGTCTGTTCCTTTTCAGGATAGATATAGGCCTTTCCTACAACCAGAGAAACTGCCGATGTAGTTCTAAAAGCCTTATTACAAGAAATCATTCCCAGGTTTGGTCTGCCTCAGAGTATGCAATCAGACAGTGGTCCAGCTTTTATTTCACAAATCACTCAGCAGGTTTCCACAAGTTTAAATATCACCTGGTGCTTACAGGTACCATATTGCCCACAATTCTCAGGAAAAGTAGAAAAGGCAAATGGACTCATAAAAACCCACCTCACAAAATTTATTCTAGAGTTACACCAGCTTTGGCTTCAACCTCTTCCTTTAGCACTAGGTAAACTTAGGGCCCTTCTCTGAGCACCTACATTTTTAAGCCCATTTGAGCTCATGTATGGGCAATCCTTCCTGTTACGCAACCTTCTTTCTTCCCCAGACCCCCCTCCCCTTGCTGATTATATTTCAATTCTTTCCCTTCTTAGGCACCTGCTCTACATCAACATGCTGACCTTTGTCTGCCTCAACCTTCAGATGAAACATCTCCCAACCCTCCTATATCTCCAGGAGACTTAATTTATCTCAAATTTCCCAAGCCCACAGGTACAGGACTCCAGCCAAAATAGGACAGACCTTATCTGGTCTACCTCACAACCCCAACAGCTGTCCAGGTCGCTGGACTGCCTTCTTGGTTCCACATCACCCAGACAAAAAGATACCATCCATTATCTGGCAATCTCGACCCAAAACACATAGACCTTGTCCCCCACCCACCTCTGCCTCACTAAAAATCAACAGCTACAAACACCCACTTGACAGATATTTTGCTATTCAAACTGGTTTTGGGTCCCATACTGCTTTGTAGTTCTCTCCATAGTAGCCCTTCTAACAGTCTTTCCCATTGGCTCTCATGTTACACACAAGATTGCCTTCACAAGGTTCTTCATATTTATAATTTGGCTCTTTCACTGTTTTCATTTGTCTTATCAAACATGATGTTCTTCCAAATTTGGATATTACTCCTAATCTATCTCCCCTTCACAACCACAACTTCCCCTCCTTGCAACCTATAACTTCTATGTTACTAAACATGGAGGAGTAGCTGGCTACATCCACACCACTACTGCTCAGGTCAATTGAACTTAATGATAACACCCCTTGGAGTGTGCTTGCTACTACAGGTACCCATAATAGACAACCTGTGTATGCAACCACTGCTCCCCAGTTTTACTTCTGCCCAGAAAACCCCAACTACATGCCATGTTTTGACCATTCCAGTTTTCAATGCCCCCACTGGGGTTGTGAATCCATAGGATACAGTAATATTCAATTTTGGACAAATCATGATGATTACATCTACATAAATATAAACTACCACATGTACATATTGGACATGGGTCTTACGTGTTCACATAAAAAAACCCAGAAACATTTCCACTACTTTCCTAACAGTCAAACTTGGGGATTTCAACTATATATCACCTTCTCTCAAAAAACTGTTTATAACACTTCACAGATAGCTTCTCCCTACCATACACCCTATCACAGACACTCTCTTATCTCCCTCCTCACCCTCCAGGCTCACTCCTATACCTCTTCCCATACCTTGCCTTCTCAGCAAAACGTACCAGTTTCTAAGAACAGCACTCCAACTGCTAGAGGACGATGCTTATCTCTCCAAATGTCAGCTATGTCTACCTTTGCAGCAAGATCTGTATATGGCTTACCCAGTTCAGATAGACCAATCCATCTTCCAAACAAACCCAATAGCCACAATTGTTGAACTCTTCACACTAGCTCCTGGACAACTCTGGCCTGCAAATCTGACCTGTATATACCATGCCAACAACTCCAAGGCCACTTCACATGTAGGTACTTTATCTTCTTGCACTAACTTACAAACTGTGTCTCATAAATCATCACCAGTAGGCCCAACCCACAGATAATTCTTTGTCTGTGGGCACGGAGTATATACCTGCCTCCTGTCTGTCTGGCAGGGCTCTTGTATGTTAGTAGTAATGGCCCCACAAGTAACACTCTGTACAAAAACAAAAATCATACAGGGACCTCAAACCTCTCTCTCACTTACACCTCATACACTTACACACAGAGCTCCTATCTTGACGGGAATAGGTGTCTTTTCAGCTATAGGAGTGAGGGAAGGGCGACTTGGAGTAAGTGCCCACTTTTATACTCAGTTATCATATGATCTAAGAACCTCCATCAGTGCAGTCTCTAAATCTGTTGACTCACTTCAGGACCAAATCGATTCATTGGCTGCAGTCGTCCTCCAGCAGGGATGACTGGATGCATTCATAGCTGAAAAGGTGGGATAGTACACAATGTTGGGGGGAGAATGCTGTTATTTCATAAATCAATCAGATATTATAAAAGGACAGGTAAAGAGGCTCAGAGAACTTGTGGCGGACCTTGGTATGAGATGCATAGCCTCCAATTCCACTCCCTGGTCTCCTTGGTGGCCCACCTTAGATTCATGGGCCACTATCCTACTTCCCATCTTAGGCCCCCTCATCACCATTATCTTTTGTTTTGCACATAGCTCCTTGTGTCTTCAAACTTCTTTGGAGGTTCATTCAATCCAGGATTCATGCACTTACTGCCAAAGAACTCGTCCTCGGCGACATCTCCACCTCCAATTCATGTGAAGACTACCTGTCATCCCGTCAACCCTCCCAACCCCCAACACAATGCCCCTGTTCAGCAGGAAGTAGCCAGAGAGACACATCATCCCTTAACAATCAAAGACGGGAATGACAGGCTTTTCCCCCCATGCACGGGCTAACATGATGCTGGAAAACACCTCCCTTTGGCACTGGACAGCACCTCCCTGCGGCATTGGACAGCACCTCCCTTCATTCTTCTAGCGAACCCAAAAATAAAACCTCCCACTGTTCGCGCATGTGCCAATGCTCTTCCAATCAGCTGTCAACACGTCATTCTGCCCGCCCCTTTAACTCCACCCCTATCGAATTCCAAATAAAGTCCGCAGTTTTTTCTCCAAAGCTTCCAGAGGGTGCTTGTGTTTCTTTGGCAACCCTCCCATCCTCTCAATAAGGGTCTTTTTTCTTTCCTTCCATTTTCTCTCTTTTCTCTCTCGCACCATGGGAGATCAAACACAGAGATAGGCTCTAAAGAGGCAAGCGAATCATGAGAGTACAGATCCCATTAATGGATTTGTTCTTTGATAAGTTCATTGTTCAATGAGTTATTAGGAGGTGAAGTCAAGTTGGAGGAATAGTTCAGTGGGAGTAGCCTTTGCAGATTATATTTGGTCTCCAGCCCCTTTCTCTCTGGCTCTTCCTCTTCACTCTGTTTTCTAAATCCCTAGGTGAAGTAGTTTTCCTCCACCATGCCCTTCCACCATGCTATTTCTGCCTTGGATCCAGCTGACCATGGACTGAAACCACTGAAACCATGAGCCAAAATAAATGTTTTCTATTTTAAATTGGCCCATATCAGATGTTTTGTCTCAATGATGGAAAGCTGACCAACACATGGGTGAGATAATCAGTTCATGTCACACAACTACTATAAGAGAGTTGAGATAAAGGCAAATTTAAATGTTTTCCTCAATGTTCATGCTCTTAAAAACAAATGAAAATGGGCTGGGGATGTAGCTAAGCAGTACACCACCTGCCTGGCAAGCATGAGGCCCTGGGTTTGATTCTTGGAACAAAAAAAAAAAATACACAAAAACATCTCTCTAAAACTGCACAATCTAATACAGTAGTCACTGGCCATTTTGTATATTTAAACATAACTGAAATTAGACAAAATTAAAAATTCAGTCCCTCAGTCATATTCAAGTGTTCAATAATCACATGATATTAGTGATGACTGTATTGGACAGCACAGACCTAGTTCATGTTCATCATCACAGAAAGCTCTAGGAGACAGTACAACTCTAAAAAGATAGAAAGAAAGAAGTCACACTTGTTTGCTTAGAAGCACTGAGGGTTTAATAGGTTTCGTTGACTGTTTTAACATAAAAGCTCAAAGGCAGTTTCATGTCTCTTTTGCTCTGAAAAAAGCAAATTCACCCAATTGGTCATTCATTCATTTATTCAACACATGTTTACTGAGCACCTACAGTTTCCCAGGTCCTGTGTCAGGTTCTGGGGATAGGAAGATGAATAAAGAGGCACAGCCCCTGCCTCCAGGAGCTCACAATCTGATGGAGGAGGTGATGTTTTTGTGTGACAGTCTCAGGGCAACACATGTCGAGCAAGGGGAGAAAAGAAAAAGGGTCTCATTGAATACATGTCGAATTTGATGTGTTTGCAGAACAGCCAAGATGTGCAGAACTGGAGTCAAGTGCAAGATCAGAGAGTGCAGATGTGGGAGTCATCAGTCTCAAAGTGGCCTCTCAAAGATCATGCAGGGCGTATTGCAGAGTGAGAAGAAAATGAACCAAGGCCAGAGCCAACCCAAGAAATGCTAATCCATCAGGGGCAAGTAGAGAAACTGGTCAAGTAGAGAAACCTGAGAAACCACATCAGAGAATATCCCAATCTTAGGGGGGTCACAGAAATCAAAGTCAGGGAGTGTTATTCATGGAGAGAGGACAAATAATGTAAGGACTAACAAGTGCCCAGTAGAGTTTATCTTGGTACAAGCCATATAGTGGAGGAGCAGGAATGGAAGCCAGTATGCAGCAGGTTCTGAAAAAAATGAAAAGTGAAGACAAGCAGACAAAAACTATGCACCAAAGAATACCTAGCTATGAAGAGTATGGTCCAAGGGTCCTCCGTATATTTGTCTACTGCACTAAAGCATGTTGGTGGTGGACAAAGGTCAAGGATTCAGTTAGGAGAAGGAATAATAATTACCAAGGTCTCAAAGACACAGGAGAGCAAAGCGTCCAAGGCACAAGGACAGAGTTTAGCTTTGGTAAGAGAAGAAGGATTCCCTTTTCATGGACTGAGAAGGAAGAGAGGCACAGAGCACAGTTCATTGAAGGCAACTAATCTATGATGATGGCATGGAGAAAATAACATGAATAAGGGAGAAAGATCAGTGGGTAAACAGACAACAGTGACAAAAGGAAGGATGTTAAGTGAGGGGACAAGAATAACAATTTCAATGTGCTTGCTGGAACCCAGGGAGAACATCAATGCTGTCTCATCTGTGGGATGTGGGCTTGAAGAACTGTCAGAATTCCTACAAAACCTTCTAGAGAAAAAATTGTCCTCCACAAAGAGCCAAGTGTCAGATACATACTCTGCAAAGAAATGACCCATCTGCAGTTTTCAGTCACTGAACAGGGATCAAAGGGAGACAGTGTGTCATTCTGGGGATGAAAGGTGGAGTAGGGGAGCTAACATTCTAGGCAGGGATAAATAAATATGGGGCTTGGTGGTATCACTTGCCTTCAAGATGTTAGGTGGAGTTCTAGGTTCAATGATAGGTCAAAGATGTGCAGAAGTCTTGGTGATACCTCCAGTGGGTTATGTTCTAGGAATCCCAAAAACTAGATGAAAAATCTGGAGTCTCAGAAGATAATAAGCTATGCTTGGTATTGGTTGATTTCCAAGATTTTCACTTATCAGTTGGAAATCACAGCACTTCCCAGAGAATGAGGACAAATATGTCACACTTCTCAAGAGCTCCTAACCGAGGTAAGAAGAGTTCTTCTGTTGCAAATAGTAGAACCCCCAGGTAATAAGCAGAAAAGGAAGTTAAGCAAAGCCATATCTGATGTGGCTGTAACCAATATGTATGTGTGTTTCACCCTGCTTCACCCTGAAAAGATTTACCATGGAATGACTTCTTTAATCCTCCTATGCTAATGGCCAGAAAAATCTCAGATATTGTATTAAGTAGACCCCACATCCAAACAACCACAAGGCTCAGAGATGAGAGGAAGGAAGGGAGACACTCATTTTCTTCTGTATTCAAGAATTATTTCTAAAATTATACTTGGAATTCAGACTGAATTGAGACCTTGGGGTGGTTAACAAGACCACTACCTCTTTCTGCATGCACCATTCTGAAAGGTTTTCGGCTCTCTGAGTAGATCCTAAATGGCCAAGTACAGCCCTTTCTCAGAACTCCACATCTGCCGGAGGAAAGGGGATGTCACCAACTCTACTCTTCTCAATACTGAATATTCCAGACCATGGCTGAGACCAACAGCCCCAGAGACATCCGCACAGACAGGTGAAGAGCCAGTGGGACTCCAAGGACTTAGAGGCACCCTCAGCTTAGATGTCACCCTTTTCATGACCACCCCACTGCACATGCGCACATAACACATGCACCAGACACGCACCAGACACACACCCTGCTCTGCGCTACCCCTCTCACAGTTCACCACTGCATCTGATATCACATTATGTTTTGCTTGTTTACTTTTTGCCTCCAAATATATTTGTGTTCCTTTATTGGGTTCTGGGATGTAATACCCAAGAAATACTTATAGAAAGAGTTCTGCAAGGATGACATAGAGTTAAATTGGATTAAATAAATTGAATTGAATTAAAATGACATTGGGGATCAAGGGCAGTGCATCCCCTCAGCCACAAGGTGGAAAATGACTATCATTTCCTCATCAAGAGTCTCTGCAGAGACCCACCGTGTCCAGATTTCTTCCCAGTCCCCCAGCCATGTCGCTCCCCACCCCGGGTCCTCACTGCTTCTTATGGAACAAAGCTGGGGCTGGCTCGTTGCTTGGCTCGGCCATGACCTGCATGGGCTGGTTGTTGAGGGCAGCCTCGCGCATCTTGTGGTACATGAACTCGTTCTGGCGGAACATGCGCAGCTCCATCTCTGTCTGCACCCGCATGGCCTGTGGGACACAGAGGCACCAAAAACAATGAGGAGAAACTCTCAGGACATGTTGGCTCCTGACTGACCTCAGAGCAAATAACCCCCAGTCACTGACGTTCAACTTGCCCCTCAGCAGACACACGCGCACACGCACGCATGCACGCACACACACACTCCACGTACTCATCCATTGTGGGCTTGGATCTTGGCAGCAGTCATTTGTGAGGAAGAGAAAGTCAGGCCCCTGAGACAGTAGCTGGATGCTGGGTTCTCAACACAGAAATTTTTTTTCTCATAAACTTTCAAGAGGGGACCCAGATTTAAACACTAGCTCCTGAACTTCCTGGTTGTGCAACCTCAGGCAAGTGACGCAGTTACCTCTACCCTCGGTTACCTCACCCTTTGTGTGGGCTGGGAAAATTGTACTGTGTGGCACACACAAAATGCCTTGTTCTCCCAAATGCCAATGAAAATGTGGCTTGGTGGCCCAGGTCAGAGTACTAATTCTCACAGCCATATGAACATTTATAAAGGGCCACGTGTCGTTTGGGGATGGAGGCTGCCATAGCAAATAAGGCTGGTAATTACACCAACTTGGACAGCTACTATGCCAGATGCAAAGTTGGTTCCTTCCACCTTTCTGCTCCCATTTGGTCCTCACATCAATTTTGAAGGTCTAGTATATTGGTTGCATACATTTTATCGATGAGGAAACTGGGAATATAGGAAGGAGAAGAATATCCATGTCTGAGAACACATTGGTCTTAAATGTAATCATTTCAATGTGCATTGTAACACCAATACCTCTCTGCTTTCCCTAGGTTACACCATATGCAGATAAACCTGTCATTCTCAAATAAACCTTCAAAACACAAAGGAGAGCAGCAGCTATAAGGATCATACAACTTGCCAGTCGCTATGCTAAGAACTTTTTACACATTAGCTTACTGACTCTCACCACAACCCTATTCGCTCCCTTCCTATTATCAGTGCAGAGACTGAGGCCCATCCAGTCGATAGTTGCAAAATCAAAGAGCTAAAAATCTTTATAAGTGAAAATTTGAATCCTAGTGATCGGATTCCAGGCTCCACTCTGTGTAGAATACTTTCTAATATGAAGGACTGCACACACAGACACACACGCACATAAACACACAGGTACACTGCTGTTCAGTTTCTCAGCTCAGGCTCAGGGTGTCTGATACAGCAGACTCAGAGTTTGGGTCTCAGCTTTGCCATCAATTCACTAAGTAACTATAGACAGATTATTCCTATTGCCTGAACCTCAGTTTCCTTGTGTGTACACAGGAAAGGGTGGAATAAGGCAGGTCTACATTCACCTCTGGTCTAGCTGGCAATCTCTGGACTTCCCTAAGCAAAGTCCAGCTGAACTAGGACTCTCATCCTCAGAGAGTTCAGAGCAGGCAGGGAGTGACCCGCCCTAAGCTGCCACTTGCCTCTAAGTCCTTGGTGATGGGGTGGGAGGGTCCGTGTGTCACCAGAAGAATGGCGTAGGCTTTGCAGATCATCCCGTGCCCCACCTCAATGTTACCAGCGTGCCAGTTGGTCAGCCCTGCCCGCATCACAGCCATGCCCAGTTGGGCGTTGTTGGGGTGGTAGAGCTTCCTGTAGGGGCACAGCAAGTCATCATGACCATCCTTATACCTGCACATCATTGAACAACTTCTAAAGTGCCCGCATTGACCAAGTCCATCTGTTCTTTCTCCTAGTGCTGTGAGGCATCTGCCTGCTGGAGGAAGGGGAGACTGAGGCACAGAGTGCTGGCACACAACCCCCGCAGTGAGGCTGCGCAAGCTGGGACTCTGACCTGGGCCACCAAGCCTTGTCCTCACAGGGAAAGGAGTCAGGGTGGCACTTTGAATTTGATCACTGGAAGCTGGCATCCCTCTGGAGCACTCAGCCTTCTTCCAGCAAGTGAGAGGAAGCTCAGGGGAACACTAACGTGACATTCCTTCTTGGAGCAGCATTGTATTTTCACTTCGGGGCAGGTTACCTTTCTATCATTCTGTACCACTTCCCTGCATTTCTTAAATATAAGCAACATTCTTTTACAGAAATGCAATTTCTTGGGTCAACGTATTCATTTTGCCAGAAATACAAATTCACCCATCAATATGGATACAGTGAATATACAAGAGAGGTTATCAGCAGAGAGAAGACAAGGAAATTGCATTTATAATTTAACAGCCGATCTATCTTTTCTCCCCCCCCACCCACCCACACTCCCATAAGTAAACAAACAAAAGAGAAAAACATTTTCCAAGCACTTAGAATCAAGCTGCATGTAGCATTAAGATTATCAAAAGCAGACGATGCCACCTGAGTGATAAATGAGGATCCTAAAAAGGCTTCATCTCAAGTGCCAACTCCAATTGCTCCGTCATGACTGCTCAGAGCACGCTAATTAAAAAAAGAAAGCTATAAAAAGAACTATGTGTGACCACTGGTCTCTGCGGTGGGTGCAGGAGGAAGGGTCGCAAAGATCTGCCTTCCCTGGAAGAGACGCGCATCCAGGAAACGATCTCAGTTCTGTGATCATCACCTACATGTAGCCGTCCACCATCCTCCTGGCGTAGTGCGCCGCCTCCTCAAAGGCCTGGAGGTAGGAGAGAACCTCGGAAACCACGCTCAGCATCCGCAGCGTGTACAGGTTGGTGTCCGCAAACACCGGCTCCTGCTTCTCCAGGCCCTCCCGGCACAGCTTCACCACCTAGAGAGAGACACAAGCGGAGCTGCCCTTTGCCATTGCGCCTGCGCACAGCGCCCTTCACACAGGGGAGCCCCAGGACTGCCTTGAGCTTTCGGTCTTTCAAGAGTAGGGAAATTCCTGGCATGGGTAGGAAAGCAAGGTCTGAGAGCTGAGTAGCAAAATGATCCCATCTGGCTAAGACAGGAATGGAAAAGGTAATGATGAGACATTTAGATGACCCAGCAGACTGAGAAGTTTTCAAAGTCAGGAATTAGTAGGAGCTATGAAAGCTATATATGCATGTACGTGTATATACATATATGCAAATACATATGCAAATATATGTACATGTATGCAAATATAAATAAATAGATGCTTTGTCTCACATTACTGCAGTGACATAGGTTTTATTAATATTCCCATTTTATCAGAGGAGAAAACTGAAGCACAGACAAGGCTGGAACTTTGCCAAAGAACTCAGATCAAGGATTCAAACCAAGCACTTGACATCCTGTGCACTTGATTCCTGTGGTTCTCTATCCTGACTGTGATGTGGAACCATCTGGAAAGCTTTCTAAAAACACAAGTGTTCAGGTTGTAGCCCAAACCCATTGGAACTAGTTATCTAGGAGAGAGATTCTGGGTTTGCACTTGGACAGCCCCCAGGTGGCCCTTCAGCTCAAAGGGACCGGACAGCCAGGTCCTGTTAACTGTGTTCAGATAGATGGGCAGCAAGAGTCTGCCAGGAAGCTGGGAGACCCACCAGGAGCATGCTGCCTTGGCCCCAGGGAGAACTAGGATGCTTTCCCCCACCTGATCCATGTGTAGACACAAGCTTTGGGTACACCCTACAAAGACAAATGGTTTCCGGATTTCAGGCATTCGTTGTTCTCTTCCTCCTCCCTTGCCACTGTCATGGGAGAAATGCCCTCGGATCCTTTCCATCTTACAAGTAATCACGCCCTGAGACTTTCCCAGACTCAGGTGGGAACTGGTTGGGGGTGTGGCAAAATGCGGGCTCTCGAGCAGCTCATTTTGAAGAAAATCCTCTTCCATCCATGGGGACAGTGTCCAGCCCTGTACCTGGCTGCACTGACTTCAAATGAGATCAAGAAGAGAGGAAGAGGAGGAGAGAAGCCAGGGAAATGGAATTTATGAAGCCCTCCTCCTCGCTCCAGCTCCTAACTCAGGCCCTTGATGGAGATTTTCTATACTGTACAGTAACACTTTGTTCATATGGCCGTCTCTCCACCTGACAGAACTCTTAGCAGGTAAAGAGCATGTTTCATGTTGCTCCACCCCAGCTCACCCATGTGCAATGAACGATTTAGGAAAGGAAGCAGAGGAAGAGAAGGGAAAAGCAAGCAGAAATGAAGAAACCTTCATTTCTCAGATTGACCTGCCCTAGTGGCATCCAAGCCTGGCTACACTCCTGAGTCACTTAACTAAGCTTGGGAAAGAATACTGTTTCCTGGTCCCCATGCTCTGGTGCAGACGGGATGAATCACGTTGTAGGGGGTGAGACATGGGAACTGGGTTTCAACAAGCTGCTCAGCTTAATTCAAAGCAATTTCTCTACAGGTCAGAGTTTGGCTGTGGTCTCAGCTTTGGCTGCACACTGAAATCACTTGAGGGCTTTAAAAATCTTGATGTCTGGATCCCCTTCCCAGAGATTCAGGTAAAGTCATCTTAGTTGGGGCCTGGTCCTCAGGATTTTTCAAGGGCAATTCTAGTGCACAGCCTGATGAGAATTCCTAATGTTTCAAGAGCCGAGGCTGAATACTTAGTTGGTAGATTCAGGAAACAGTAGCATGCATGCATTCAGTTACGAGAAAGTAAGCCACCCACCGCCATTGCCGTGCTTTTGTCCCTGGTGCCACCTGAGCTGTCGCAGATCCTCCAGTCACATTGATCAGGCTGCTCTCCTAAAAGCCCAGTTTCAATTGACTGAACATCACTGAGAAGATGCCTTTAACAGGTTCAAAGTTCAGGGGCAAGAAATGTCACAGTCTCAACCAAAGGACATCTTCCCAAAGAGCAACCTGCCCTGAAACCTCCCCTTCCTCACCTTACTTCCTTCCATTACTGGAGAACCTTATAACATCTTCCCCGTCCACTCCAAAAAGTGAATTCTCACCTCATGATACAAACCCTCCGATCGAGCTTTGTCTATTTTTTCCAGTGTGTCCTTCGAGTATTGTATCATCTCCTTCACCACTTCTTGAGAGGGCTGGGAAAAAGAGGGACATTGAGTTAGAGACCCTATGATGAAGGATGAAGCAACCCATTCTGTCTTTGAGTAGCTGCCATCTTTGACATTCAGTGCCGTGGAAGATTATGCTAGCTGAGACCCACATGCCATCCCATGCCACCTCCCTAAGGATTTGGGCCCACTGACAGGTGGTGAAAACCCTCCTTGTCTGGCTGCTGGAGAAGACAGCCACAAACACCCATCAGCAGGGCTGTGTATACCTTGGGGTCCTCTTTCACTCCCAGGAAGAGGTCATCCTTCAGCCCTTTCTGGCAGTGCTCACATGTGCAGTCAAAGTAGTACTGCTTCTTCAGCTGCCTCTTGCGTTCTTCACTGACATTGAGGAAGTCAATGTAGGACACTGTCAGTTCCTCTCCTACTGAGATCTTGCCCAGGGCCCGGAGCTCAATCCTGGAGCAGGATGAAAGGACCGGAGTCAGGGGAACCCAGGCCTGCCAGCATGGGATTAGTGCTTTCTACACTTGGAGAAGTTGAGTCAAAGACAGCAACTTCCACTAGTGCTCTGAGAAATTTTCCATTGCCTTCAAACAGGAGAAATGTGACCTATAGCACAGTTTGCTAGATGACTCCACTGCACTTAGTTGAGCAGTCCGATCGGCACCACTCAGCTCATTGCTCTGCAATCAGCTCTGTTGGCGCTGGTAGGATAAGTAAGCAATCCCACCCTCACTAATCCCTTTTACAGAGTGCCATATCATAATTCAGCTGTGACTCATTGACCAACCAGGTTGGAATTGCAGCGATTTTTTTCCCATTATTGTTGAGCCAATTCTTGCAAGATCTCCAAGTATCTCAGATTACCTAGTTTTCACAACCAAATTAACTGCATGACACTGAAATATGAAAAGTGCATCTGTATCTACTTTATTTTACATCGCAGATGTTCCTCAACTTACGGTGGGGTTATGACCCAATACCTTACCTATGCTAAGTTGAAAATATCATAATCAGTATGCACTTAACACACCTAATCCACCAAACATCATACCTTAGCCTCATGTTAAATGCCACAGAACACTTACATTAGCCTACAGTTGGGCGAAGCCATGTAGCACAAAGCCTAGTGCTAAATATCTCATGTAACTTATTAAATGCTATAATGGAAGGTGAAAATAGAATAGTGGTATGGGTAAATTCTTGCGGTATCATAACATAAAAAAAATTGTAAGTCAAAATAGTATTCGTTAGGGACCAACTATATATGGAACTACAGTTTGGAGGACGAATGGTGGCTAACGTTAAAGCTGCAGAAGGACTGAAAAGATGAGTTTTAGTATCAGCTCTTCCTCTATCCAGCTTCCTTGGATATGTCACATTCCTACCTTGGACCCCAAACCTTCTCCATTTTCAACACTCCACAATCCCATAATTCAGCTAATTGAGTCACAGTGGGTAAGTTATTCAAGTATTTCTTGCAGAGATTAGGAACAGAGCAAAAGCCACAGAGACTTAGAGCTAAGAAGGTCCCTGCAGACGCTCTCCTCCAGACTCCACCCTACAGATGTGGGCCCCAAGCCCAGCAGATGATGCGAATTATCTAAAGTCAGGTGCTGTGCACGCCAACACAGACCCAGGTGCACCAACCACTCCCACCCCTCACTCCCAAAGGCCAAGTCCCATGCAGAATTTTGTTTCTAATCCAAAGACCAGTTTAAAAGTTTTCAAGCCAGTCTGAGCAAAAAAACCATCTGAAGGCATCTAACTATCATTAAAAAAAGAAAAAAGCCAAAAGTAAAATTTAACCTAAACCATGAATTTATAGTTGGCTATAAGTAGTGAACAGAATACTACGAATAAATATTTATCAAAATATTGCAGTTATGGGTGCTAGTTCTAGAACCCAGTCTGGGTGAGAAGTTGGGGTTATAAACACTCAATCCTTTAGTAAGTCGATAACAACAACCGTCCTCACTTCGTGGTAAGCAGGGTTTAAAGGTACAATGCAGGTTTTGGCTAAAAGGATGTGAATTAGGAGAGTTCATGCTTTGATGTAGGCAAAGTATGAGAAGTGGGGAGTGAAAGGGAAGAAGGGAAGCAAAGGCAAGGCAGTTGGTAGATAGGTGAGGAGAAAAATGGTTAAGTTAAATGCTTTAAAAATAAGCCATTCAATCAAGATGAGACAGTGGCGTGCAGAAGGACAACGGGCAAGGCGACTTGGGAAGGGGCAGTCCCAGCAAACCAGGAAAAGTGAGGGGCATGGGTCAGAGGAGCAGAGATGCTTGAAAAGCCTGACCCACCTCATCTGGGTGTGAAACATGGATTTCACTGCCTCATGACTGAAAGACAAAACAGACACCCGAGTCGAAATCAGTACCATTGGCTGATCAAGTACAGCTAGCCAGATTGCATAGCACTCTGGGTTATACAACCAAAGCTCTGGCCATCACACAGCCTTTATCCCAACCCCTTCGAGCTGGGCTCACATAACAGCACACAGCCTAGAGTAGCGAAAAGTGCACTGGATTTGGCATGAGAAGCTCTGGGCTCAAAAGCACTCAGCCATGAACAAGTAACATGTATTCTGTAGGCCTCATGGTCTCACCTGTCACCCAGTAATAAGATTGTCAATGCATTTGAAAGAACAACACTAAGAAACGTATGGGAGGTTTTACTATTGTCCCACTAACAGACACCCTGGATGGAAACCCTGCCTGTTTCAATGACTGTCCTGGGAAGAGTTTGAGTTGCATATTGAGGATGGTTAGAGCACATGGGTAGTATGTAAAATGGTGAGGGTTAGAATCCAGGGCTTTTTCCACTATGGCAGCTACAAAGACATTTTGTCTTGCACAAAAGCCAAGAAGCCCAAGTAAGACAGGACTACTCAAAATTAGTAGATGCAAGCAAGCCAGCACAGACACCAGGATGACTGAGGACAGTAATCCCAGGCAGGTTCCTTAATTGCTGTACATAGTGACAATAGGAGCCCTGGGTCACCATCGCTGAGGGAAAACCATTTGGAAAATCTGACCCCATGTATGGCAAAATAATGATGCTCTCTACCAAGCCTAGTCAAAAGGCCCTCTAGGGAGGACTCCATGAGGTGCAGACCAGGGACCCCAAGAGGCTTAGGAAAAGAAACACAAACACTGGGAAAATGTGACCATCTGAGTATAAAATAAACTTTCCCACGTTGAGCATCTTTCTCCATTGCCAAAGGCTCCAACATCAGAAATAGGAATGAAAAGCAAAACCAGAGTTCTTGCTATGTTGAGGCTTAGGCTAAGTTCTCATCTGAGAATCAGAAGCCATTGTTTCCGCTTCTAGGAAGTTTTTAGGGAGGACTCTGCCCATTGTTGATGGCTCAGTGTCGGCTTGCATCTGTCATGAGAGTTCATCTCTAAGAGCAAAAGTATTTAATATTATTCAGGCCTCATCCCCACCCACTACGACTCCATCTAACCAAGCTGTGCCATGGACAACTGAGCTCACCTGGCGATTCTTCTCCATGTGTGCCCCACCACTGAGATACGTTTTTTACCCTTATGTCCCTGATCTGTCCCTTTCTGGGGGCACAAGGCTGAATTCTGAAGGATGTATCACCCAGATTCCTTTGCTTTCTTGCCTCTGGCTGGGGACCGGCCAAGGGGAGGAGATCAAAATGTTAAAAGAGAGAGAGGTTGGGACATTTGGACCATGGTTTGATCAGTGGTTGGTTTGTGTATAGGCACAGTTGTAAGCCACAGCAGAGGGGGCATCTGTCCATAGCTCAGGCTCTCACAGACTGTATGGAAAGTGTTCCTCTATGTGTCCCTCCAAGGTGAGAGGTGGTACTGACTTCCTGCGCTCTGGATGCTGGACACCTTGTTAGATTCTTAACTCCTGCCCACACTTCTGTAAACTGTTCCTTCATTAAATTCTCTTTGGGTAACTCCTTTTAATATGTATTCTAATTCCTGATGGTACCTTAGCTAATTTCTGAGTCATTGTTCTGCTATCAACTTGAGACAGAGCTGTACTAATTACAGCTGTTCTCCTCCTATTCCTCCAGTACCAACTGCAGGCTTTAAGTTTAAAGTAGAAGTTAAAAGATTTACCTAACACATCTAGAGAGTCTTAAGGTATATGTGAAGACTCAGAAATGACCCATGTGGAATCCTTTGATATCTGCATTGATACCTTTCTCTATTTATTCTATGAGATTCCAATTCACTCCGCATTGGAAACTCATGGTAGAAAACAGATCATAGAGTCTCCCCATCCCCACCTCACACACCAGTTAAGGACATACTCACTTGCCATTGTTGAATATGACTGTGCAGTTGGGCCAGCAGTCGTGGTTCACCAAGCCCAGGTTGGGAAAGATGCCCACGCCCACTGCCTGCAGGCCTCTCTGATCACTGAGCGTGAAACCATTGCAGCTGATCTACCCGGAGGAAAAGATGAGGGTCAGGTGACTGACACAGACGAAAGACAGAACTTCATCCTAGTATTGAGAGGAGTATTTTAAAAATGGGTTCTGCTTAGAGAATCTGGAAGCAGTCTTCTGTTCTCTGTGTGACTCCAAATGGCACCCACAAGATGAGTACCCCAGAGATTCCCATGTTTGCAAAAATGCACAGCCAGCTGGAAAGCTCTTAGTGGCTCCTTTCCCAAGGCCAAAAATGGAAATGTGGGTCCCTTTCACTGCGTCTCTGTCTCACATGAGTCCTCCTCAGTGTCTGTCTTGATGTTTTGCCCCCTCTCCCTTCATTGCTGTGTGAGTGCATGTGTGTGTGTGAGAGAGAGAGAGAGGCAGACAGACAGACAGACAGACAGAAAGAGAGAAAAAAGAAAGAGGGAGAGAGAGAAAAAGAGGAGGGAGAGACAGACTTTCTGCTTGTCTCTCCCCTCCTTCCTTTGCCTACCCACTCATAATTCCTACAGCTGCACACAAAATAAAATTGACTTTTCTTTAGGATTGCTTTGTGTCAGGTCTATAGTTTTAGACTTCACAATTTTGTTCACAATTTTGAAATCAGATGAGTGTCATATTTAATACTTATCATTGAAATGCAAGGCAAATCAAGTTGATATTACAAATGTGGTATTCAGTTAACTTTCTTTTCCTCAAAAGTCAGTTGTTTAATTCTAGCACTTGGGAGACTGAGGCAGGAGGATCATTGCAAGTTCAAGACCAGCCTGGGCTACAAAGTGAGCTCAAGGAGAGCCCAAACTGCATAGCGAGACCCTATCTCAAAAAGTCAAAATAATAATAAGTAAGTTGTTCTTTATACAATCAGATTCCACATATTTGCTTTTGGACTATAAACTGTGCAAAAGAATAAATACAACCTATTATACATTAATAACTGTACAAAAAATTGCACAAAATTTCTACCTCATACAGGAATGCACACATGAATACATGTACAAAACATAAATACAATGCATAACATAAACATAATATACATTTATGCACTCCCATGACAATTTATTGAAGGAGGTCACTTTCTCCACTTATGTTCACCAGACATTTACCAAATGCATGATGGTATGCATGCAAGCGCCACTAACACACTGTTATCCGAAGCAAATTTTTTCTTCTCCAAGCTCCAGTTTTGCCATGTGTAAGGCTGAATAAGGTGGACTAGATGAACTCCAAGGATCTTCTCAGTTCTAAGCTTTATGTGTAACTGCGTGGTCTTTAATAGGGAGGTTAAAAGCATGAACTTTACCTTCCGTTGTGTGATGTAGAACTGGAAGCTGTATTGGTTGCATTTATGTATCAACACAGCAGGGTCATGGTGCCCTGATATTTTATGTGATCAAACCTTTTTATGCATGTTTCTGTGATGTCGTTTTATGAATGAGATCAGTGTTTAAACTGATAGACTTTGAGTAAACCCAAGCACCCTTCACCATATGGGTGGGCCTCATTCCAACCAGTTGAAGACCTTAAGAGAATAAAGAACAACCCCTCTAGACAGAAAGGAATTGTGCAGCTCTTCTCCAGGTGTCTAGCCTCCACAATTACATAGTTACAAGAGCCAATTCCTTAAACTCTCTCTCTCTCTTTCTCCCTCTCTCTCTCTTTCTGTGTGTGTGTGTGTGCTTGTGTGTGTGTGTGCTTGTGTGTGTGTGTGCTTGTGTGTGTGTAGAACTCCAGAGATGTTGAGTGAGGTCACATTGTTGTTATTACAGAAACCTCCCTCCTTGTCCTGATCACCATCACCATGGAAGGGGCATGACCCTTCAGCTGGAAGCCAACTAATACCCAAAATCCTCAAACCCGAGACGTGAGCCTCCTGATCCCAGGGCTCCCACCTCCATCCACCTCCCAGACTGTATTGGCCTCGTCTGGCTTTGTGGTCTCCCTGTCACAAGCTCACACACCCCACTGCCCCTGGCTATCCATCAGTTCTGCCAGGCACCCAAGAGGAAAAGAAAAGTCTTATTTCCAAAGTGACTGGTGGGCAGGACAGGATGAGAATCTGGTCTTTGTTTTCACTATGGACAGGACAACATTTAAAAAGTGCAGATAAACAGGAAGACAAATTACCATCTAAATGTACTATTCCGAGATGACACATAACTTGGTGCATGGGTGCCAATTTCAACTAGGGCAGGAATAACTTCACAGCAAGGTCAGAAAGAGTGCATGCAAGAGGCCTTTATTTTAAGCTTAGCCTCCCCTCCCAACTCTGGCCTGGGCTTCTGGGAACCTCTTAGCTGGACAACCCTAAGTGTCACTATCCATCATTCTTTGTAGGGAACTATACAGCAGGATTTCTGGACTTTTTAATGGGGTCACTTAGGGGCCTGTCCATGGGCTCAGAAGGGAGGGGCACAAGTGGACCTGCTACAGCTGATAAGTAGAGGGCAGCCTCCACCAGACTCAGTTTCCTGAGTTCGATGTGATCATCATGGAAAAGGAAGTCACTCAGTAGATAAGGCCCTTGGCCTCTGAGAAGGCCCAGCCTCCCAAAGGAGGACGAGGCAAGGAGGAAGGAGGACAAAGAGGATGTGTGGAGGGGTGCTGGAGAAGGGGAGCAGGCCATACCACTCCGAAGATGTGCGAGATGTACTGCATGCTGAACTGCTGGCTCTGGGGCGGCCAGTACTGCAAGAAGGTGTCCACGTCCACTCGCAGCTCCTTCTGCTCCTCCTCCCCAAAGTGCTCCACGTGGTTCTGCAAGTCATCCACGGACACCAGGCAGCCCTCGGTGAGCCCGGTGCCCTCTCTCTCCACCCGCCACATGATGCGTGCTGCCAGCCTAGGGAGAGGGGCAGTGTTACCCATTCATTCATTCATTCACACATTCAGCAAATGCTAGGTGCCTAGTGCATGCCAGGCACAGCACCAGACCCTTGACTAGATAGATGAATCTTCTTCTATCATGGTACTTCTTGCATGGGGAGATAAGGGTAAATAAGATCATTTTAGGTAGTGTTAAGTGCTATGTGGACAAAAAAGCGGGGTGAAGCAGGAGTGGCGGAGGGAGAGGAAGCCAAAGTCAACAAGAGGAATCATGGAGCTGGAGCTGGAATGGGCAGAAGGAACGGGCTCTGTGGGGCCAGGGAAAGAGCAGTGAGTACAAAGACTCTGAGGAAGGAGTGACTTGAGCACCACAGAGAAACAGCAAGAGGGTCCCAGTGGCTGGAGCCCAGGAGCAAGGAGTGGGGAACAAAAGGGGTTGGAGAGTCAGGCAGGAGCCAGGTGACACGGGGTCCGGGGACACCAGGAAATGCAGCAGCCTGGGTCTCCCCTGACAGTGTGGCTTTCTGGATGAGTGTTGGATAGGGTGTCTAATGACCTGGGTTTGACTCTTTCCATGTCTTACTGTGTGGCACTGAGCAAGTCACTTGACCTCTTTGAACCTACCCAACGGCCAGTAAAATAAAGCTAATACCTCCAGAGGTACTGAAGACAAAGCAAAGCCATGGACGCCCACATTATGTGTGATGATCCCCTTCCTCCTCCCCCTCCTCCTCTCCCTCCTCCTCCCCCTCCTCCTCCTCCTCTCCCTCCTCCTCCTCTTCTTCTTCTTCTTCTTTGTCTTCTTTCTCTTCGTCATCTTTATCTTCATCTTCATCTTCGCCTTCTTCTTTTCTTCTTCTTTTCTTATGACACTGAGGATTGAACCCAGGGCCTTTTCACTGAGCTACATCTACAACCCTTTCTTTATTTTTCATTCTGAAACACAGTCTTACAGAATCACCAAGTTTCCAGGGCTGAGCCCAGTCTTGTGATCATCCTGTCTCAGTCTCCCAAAGACCCTGGGATTACGGGGTGTGTCACCACACTTGGACTGATCTTATTCATATTTGCAATGATTGAGTAGAGAGAAAGCAGAGAGAGTGAGCCATCCTGGTGAAGAAACAGCTTCAGCAAAGGCCTAGGGGAAACCAAGCGTGTGCAGGAAGTAGAGAAGGTGCTCTGGGAGAAGAGAGGGAGATGAAATGAGACAGAAAGAGACCCTGAGGAGTACAGGACCTTGAGTGTGACCAAAGAGTGTGCTTCACCTCGAGGGAGTCCATGTGAACTGCTAGGTGGTCCCTTCCCCAAAAGTGAGCCCTAGGACTGTAGGTTTTGGTGTCTCTCTGCCACTGGCTGCATGCTGTCCAAGTGCCTGGGAGGGGCTGGTGACCTGGGGCAGACCCTGGCCCTGAGGAGAAACACCTCACCTCTTTGACAAAGCACAGGCCCTTCTCATCTCATTTGGGTCACAGTTATTTCTAAAGAGATGACCCGCTGAGGTCCCCAGTTGCCGAGGAATCAGGATGTCCCCCACTAAAGTCACCATCACCAAGAGAAAGAGGCTCAGGGTGGAGTAGAGGACAGATCTGTGGCCACCAAATCCTGGAGACATGATCACCAAGCTCAACAACAGAGACCAGCTGGTGACAAAATTCAACTCTGCATCAGAAGAAACTAAGTGAGATTGTGCAGGCAGGGGATTGAGTTCGTGTCTCAGGAGGTGACATTTATTTTGGGTCTTAAAGAGCACGCAGATTGTCAGGAGATGGAATGAAGCAGACTGAGGAGGTCCTGTGGGTCACTTCCTCCTGGAGTTTCCTAAGAGCCCCCAGGATACAGCCTTCCATTCTGAACCTTAACTTCACCCTCTCCCAACAGAACACAAATGCTCTCCATCACATCCCCACTTTCTTTGCTGCCTGCAGCAGCCTCCTGAGCACCTTTCTGTGGCCCAAGACTGGTTCCTACAGGCTGAGCCTCTAGGACTGGGGTCCAGCTGCTGGCTCTGAGACTTCTGGCAATGGTCACTGTGAAAGCCACTAGTGTTGCAAACGCAAATGTCCCTATTGAGTGCACGTGGCTGGGTATAGGAACACAGCAAGGAGCGCTGGCGTGGTAGCACAGGCCTGTGATACCACCACCTGGGAGGCTGAAACAGGGAAATCACAGCAACTTCAAGGCCAGCCTGGGCTACATACCAAGATCCTGTCTTCAAAATAAAAAAATAAATCAATAGGTGCTACCAAGCTCCAGCCCATCTCATCAGATCTTTACTTCTTGTTGTCTTGAGTTTTTCTTTTCTTTTCTTTTTTCCAAGATGAACCAGAAATCCTGGTTTTAATGTAAAAATGTTAAACATTGGCAGATCAGCTTGTAAAGCTGAACACTTGGGGAACCTCACAGGGACTCACTATTACAATCCAAATCTCCAGCTCCGACTTGAAGGGAGTGCACCGGGCGAGTGACCGTGACTGGTTTTGGCTCTTTCCCCACTTGTACCCAGCCTGGCTTCCTCCGGTCTGGAACTGCTGTCCTTTCTGTCACACTGCCCCCCGCACCAACCCTTGAGGATCCCAGCTCTGACCTGACATTCTCATTGGGCACCTTCCCGTATCTCTTGATGGCAGAACACTCGTGCTTGTGGTTCAGCCAGGCGTCCTTCTGGCATGTGCGGTCACAGTAGTGGGCAAACTTACACTGCCCGCAGCGATGGAGCTTCTCCTGCCTCTTGAAGCAGGTGTGGCACACAAAGTTCACCAGGCTGCAGAGGCAGGGGGAGAACGTGGGTCAGGGGGCGGGTGTCCTGGGCCATTCACTAATACTCTAGACAAACTATAAGGAAAAGAGGTTTAAGAAATAAAGGGAATAAGGATAAGAAAGGAAGAAGTGAAATTATCATTATTTGCAGACAATATGATACTCTACATAGAAGATCCCCAAAAATCCATTAGAAGACTTCTAGATGTAATAACCAAATTCAGTAAGGTTGCTGGATACAAGGTGAACACTCAAAAATCAATAGTATTCCTGTACACAAACAACAAAGTCACTGAGAGAGAAACAAAGGAAACCACACCCTTCACTATAACATCCAAAAAAATGAAATACTTAGGAATCAATCTAACAAAGGAAGTAAAAGATCTGTACAGTGAAAATTACATTACTCTAAAGAAGGAAATCGAAGATTTCAGAAAATGGAAAGATATTCCCTGTTTATGCATAGGAAGAGCAAACATTGTGAAAATGGAGATTCTCCAAAATTATTATACAGATTTAATGCAATCCCAATCAAAATACCACTTGCCTACCCCACAGAACTAGAGAAAGCATTCCTGAAATTTATCTGGAACCAGAAATGACCTAGAATAGCAAAGGCAATTCTGGGCAACAAAGGGAAGGCAGGAGGCATCACAATCCCCGACTTGAAACTATACTACAAAGCTACTGTGATAAAATCAGCAGGGTACTGGAATCAAAACAGACCTGAAGATCAATGGAATAGATTAGAAGATATAGCCACAACTACAAATACACTTAGCCACCTCATCTTTGACAAAGGGTCCAAACATGTACACTGGAAGAAAGATAGCCTCTTTAGCAAATGGTGCTGGAAAAACTGGCTTTCCATATGCCGTAAACTAAAACTAGATCCATGTCTATCACCATGCACTAAAATAAAGTCAAAATGGATCAAAGATCTGAATATTAAAACAGAGACACTAAACTTACTGGAAGACAGAACAGGTAAAAATCTTGATGACACAGGAGTAGGAAGAGAGTTCATGAACAAAAATCAAATTGCACGGGAAACACTTTCCAGAATCAACAACTAGGATCTCATCTTACTAAAAAGTTTTTGCATGTCAAAGGAAATCTCCAACAGAGTAAAAAGAAAACCCATGAACTGGGAAAATACCTTAGCCAATTGTCCATCAGACAAAGGACCTCTATCTAAAATATATAAAGAATTAAAAGAAATCAGGCCCCTAAAATTCAAAGACCCAATCCAAAAATGGGCATCTGAGATAAATACACATTTCTCAGAGAAAGAAATACAAATGGCAAATAAATATATGAAAAAATGTTCAACATCAATTGTCATTCGAGAAATGCAAATTAAAACAACCCTGAGATTCCATCTCACTCCAGAAAGAATGGCCAAGATTTAAAAATCAAGCAACAACAAATGCTGGAGGGGCTGTGGGGAAAAAGGAACTCTTCTCCACTGTTGGTGGGAGTGTAGACTGGTGCAACCACTGTGGAAGTCAGTGTGGAGATTCCTCAAGAAGCTAGGATTAGAGATTCCATTCAACCCAGCTATCCCTCTTATGGGCATTTTCCCAGAAGAATTGAAAACATCATACCACAGTGATATTTGTGTACCCATGTTTATAGCAACCCAATCTGTAAATCTTGGAAACAACCAAATCTTGGAAACAACCCAAGTGCCCATCAATCAAGGAATGGATAAAAACGATGTGGTATTTTTATACAATGGAGTACTACTCAGCTAGTAAGAAAGATTGCATTGAGATTTTTATAAGTAATTGGACACGACTTGAGACCATACTCATAAGTGAGATAAATCAAATCCACATGTGTAAATACTGTATTGTCTCCCTAGTGTAAGAAACTGAAAAAGTATATATGATCCAAAATCTATAATAAATACTATGTAAGGGTAAAAAACTGCTCAAAGAGCAAAAGTAATTGGGAAGGGAAAAGGGGGAAAGAGGGAAGGGAAAAAGAAAAGATATAAATCTGTATATATGTATATGTAAGATGACTAAAACAAACATACTGCTGAATGTATTAGTTATTGAGAACGAACAGTTAATACTCATATGATTAGATCAATTTTACATGTCTGTATCTGTTAATGTAAACAACCATTTTGAAGATAACGAGACGCAATATTGCAACCATTGTCAAGTTTCTATCATCCTGTTTTGTAAACCTGTAATGTTACTGCTGTGCATTTACTCTAGTAGTTTGTTTGTCTCTTTTGCTTTTTGTCTTTCTTATATGTGTCTTTTTTTCCTCGTAAATAAAAAAAAAAAAAAGAAAAGAGGTTTATCTCCAATCACACTTCAGGTCCACATCTGGCAGTGCCCCAAGGTGACACAGGACAACAGGGCAACAGACAAGAAACACACGTACCCATGTGTGTCTCCTCTGTTCTCTCCCTCTTCTTCTAAAACCACCAGGACTCAATTATGGGGGTCCACACTGATGACTATGTTGAATCCTAATCACCTCCTAAAGTCCCCACCTCTGACCACCATAGTCAAGTTGTCCCCATCCTTTACCACCTCATCGTGGAGATTAAATCTCCTGCATGAACCTTGGGCGATACACTCAAGCCACGGCAGGGGACACAGCGGGAAGTACGCGGTACTGGCCACTAGGAGACCCGGGTTCTGGTACCAGCTCAGTGCGCTGCTCCCGGTCTTTCTAAACTTCAGGTTACCACTTTTCAAAGGGAGGGGCTTGAGCTCCCAAAGTTCCCTTCAAGTTACAGTTGGTCCTTTCACAGACATTTTTAAGCAATCTTTGTGTGAGAAACACTACTGCTCTCTGTAGATTGGCCCCTTAGTTCAACTCAGCCAGTATAAATTCATAAGCTACCTGCACCGGGCCCCGGGAACCCCACAGGGTGCCTACAAAACAAGCTGTGCACTTGTGGCTCCGCTCAGGGTGCTGAGTGCCTGAGAGGGGAGCACAGGCTGTTCCTGGGAGGAGCCCCGGAGTCTCCTGGGCTAATGGAGTGGGCCCCTCGCCAAAGGCACTGTGTCACCGACACGCATTGGGAATGTGTCATGGGAGGGGGCATATTGGGTGTCACATCCTTCTCATGGTAATGACAAGGTTACTGATGTCATCTGAAGTGCTCTTCCAGCTCAGAGAGAGAGCAGAACTAAAGAAGGAAAGAGATGTGGGGAGATGAGCTTCCCGGGCTGCGCCACAGCCCCTCAGCGCTCCCATCGGACCGACGAGCCCTGCATCGCCCGTGGTAAACAGTCATTGACAGAAAAGGATACAGGCTGCGCCCTAGGAAATGTGTGTGACACACAGCCTGGCTCCCAGAGTGAGTGACGTCTAGGGTCCTCCATGTTCCCGCGATGCAGGGAAGAGAAATCCCAGCCACTGAAGCAAAGGCATGATGCAAACCAGCGCAGAGACGCACAGAGAAGCTGTCGGCCCTCTGGGAGGAAGCGGACAGATAAACTCAGGTCAGAGCTGGAAGACCAAACAGGGATCTCAAAAGCTTAAGAAAACAGGGGCTTTTAGGGTAACAGAATTCTAAAGCCAGGAGGAAAAGCTCCTCAGAAGCTCCAAATACATAGCCAGGTATGTAATCCCAGCATTCAGAGGCTGAGGCAGGAGGATCATTGTAAGTTCAAGATCGGCCTGGGCTACAAAGTGAGGTCAAGGCCAGACTGAACTGCATAGTAAGATCCTGTCTCAAAAAGACAAAAAAAAGAAAAAAAGAAGTAGAAGACAAGGAGGAGGAGGAAGAAGAAGAAGCCCCAAATGTAGAGGCTCCACATTCATCTCTGACCATCAGTTTTTTAATACCCACAGTGAGGAAGATATCCTTGATTCTAAGAGCAGTTAGTTGATTGGTGGCTGGTCCTAATTGTTATGAACTTCTGCCTTATTAAGATTGAATTGCTATCCCCTAAAACATACTCCTGCACCCTAATTTGGCCTTCTGGATCCTAGCCCAATGGAACAAACCTGGTCAGGTCAGTTCCTTATGAATCTGAACACCACAGCCCTTCATTTCCCTTCTCTGAAGTAAAAGCTCAGGTCAGTTCCTTATGAATCTGAACACCACAGCCCTTCATTTCCCTTCTCTGAAGTAAAAGCTCCAGGTCCTGTCAACAGGTCCCTGTACAGTATGGTTTCCAGAATTCTCCCATCACTCTGGTGGCCTCTAATACATCAATAGCAGGTCCCTGAAGCCAAAGGACTGGGATGTAGCTACACACTCAAGAAAGATCCTGTAGCTAGTGCTAGAGGTCAAGCAGCCAGACCTGGTGGTCCCACTGTGGCATCAAGAAAGAGAGAGGCAGGTACAGATTCAGCTGAGGGTGCCCTGAGGTTTACTGCTCTAAGCTAGGATCTGGGCTTTCCTGGAGTTCACACAGTCCTCAGCCTCTGGCTGGGGACTCAGTACACTGCTCTGCCCCATCAGCTGTGAGGTGCTTTGCTAGTAACTTGTTAATAGTCCTAAAGTACTCAAGGGTGTGGAAGGTCAGTGCTTATTTATAAACTACAGCAGATTCAAGGTCGTCCCCATCACAACGTCTTCTTTACTCTTATACTTGTGTTCCCTTATTATTCCAGTGCAGGATAAGGAGTAGAATTACCCTAGCATACTTAGAATTGCACAGAATCCAGAGCCTACTATAACTATACCATAGATGGTGAACTCTATTTGAGAAGATCATTTGTCATGAAATGTCTCAACAAAATAGAGCTCACAGCTTACATGGACTCTTACATGGGATCTTGAGCGAAAATCTCCAAACCCCTGAAGATGAGGAGTTATAAACTACATGCTTCTGTCTCCAGCTAGGATTGCATTCTCTGGCAGGCATTTGAAGTTATTAGCAAAGACCTGAGTGCTAAAGAACACAAGTAAATTAGACCCCAGAAGGCTCCAAATCCTGTCGCCTAGTCACTCAAAGGTGAAGACATTTTACAATTGTGATGCCCAGGAAAAAAAGAATAGTATCTAGTTATGGTGCCTCTTATACTTCCTGGATCTTGACATTGGGCTTTCATTCGTTTCTTTTGAAGGAAAAAAAAAACTCACCTTAGTTTAAAGTCAATTTACAGGTTAGTCACTAGAACTTCCTGAGCTTTCTCAAAGGTGCTACAGCCAAGGGAGAATTTCTCTCTGTCCATATGACACTGATTTTCCAACAGATTTATGGAGGTATGATTGACATACAATAAACTATACATATTTTATATATATACTTTTAGGCTGGGTGTGGCAGTGCACTCCTGTAATCCCAGCACTCAGGAAGCTGAGGCAGGAAGATTGCTGCAAGTTCAAGGCCAGGTTGAACTACATAGTGAAACCTTGCCTCAAGAAAAAAAAAAAAAAATATATATATATATATATATATATATATATATATATATATATTTGGAGGGGAGCTGAATGTGTAACTCAGTGGGAGAGAACATGCTTATCACGCACAAGCTCCTGAGTTCAATGCTCAGCACACAAAAAAGTATTAGGTTTCTCTTACTATAGCAGAATGTCTAAGATAATGAACTTTTAAAAAGGAGAGTTTGGCTCACAGATTTGGGGGATTCAGTTCATGGTAGCTTGGCTCATAATAGCTATGGCAGCATATCATGGTGGGAGTACATAATAGAGGAAACTCCTCACCTCAAAGCTGTTGGGAAGCAAAGAGAGAAAAAAGGAGGAGGCAGGGTCTCAATTGCCCCTTCAAGAGTGTACTCCCAATGACCTAACTTCCTTCAACACAACCCAGTTCCTAATAGAGCACAGGTTGGGGGTCAACCTTTCAACATATGGATCTTCACAAGGCAGTAAGAGGTATTACAAGGGGCACCGAGGAAGGAAGGAAAGGAAAAGGAAAAAGACAGAGATTTATATGAGGGTATACATAAGATAGTTTAAAAGACTATACTACTAAATGCATTAACTGGTGAGAGAGAACAGTTGATACTCATATGATAGATTAATCTTACATGTCTTTACTGTCAATCTGAACAACCCCCTTGAAGGTGACAATATACAATGTTACAACCACTGTAAAATTCCAATCATCTCATTTTGTAAACCTATAATGTTACAGTATCAGATATGTTGTTGTTTGTTGATTCCTTTAGTTTTTTGTTTCTCTTCTTTATGACCATTCTTTTATTCTTTATTGGTTTCATTCTGAACTATCTTGCTTGATTATATTAGACCTGATGATATGGGCAGTTAGTTTAGTGATAACAAGAGGTATTCTAAGAGGAAAGGAGGAAGGAGGGAAGGGAAAAGGAAAAAGACATAAATTTATAAATAGGTATACATAGGACAGTTAAAATGACTATATTACTAAATGCATTCGCTATTGAAAAAGAAAAGTTAATACTCATGATTTGATAAATTTTGCATATCTGTCAATCCGAACAACCCCTATGTAGGTAACAATATGCAATATTGTAACTACTGTCAAATTTCAACCATCTCATTGGGTAAACCTACAATGTTATCGTATCAGATTTGTTGCTGTTGTTTGTTTGTCTTTTTTGCTCTCTGTTTCTGTTTTTTGTGTCCATTTTCTCTTAAATAAAAAAATTTTTTAAAAAATAAAGACATTAGAAATCTAAGCTACACTATTCATTCAGTCTCCAAAGCTCCTGTCCATTTCACAAGGCTAAATGCACTCAGTCTGTCTCCTGGAATATGTACCCTTTCATAGGTGCTAGCAAATGCACCTGCTCACAACATCATCATCAACAGAGTGAACACACCTGTCACCCTCACAATTCCCCCATGACCCTGAGTTGTTTAACTGGGAGTGCAGCCTTCACCTTTATCACTATTTGGCTGCTTTCAGTGTAGCATTCCATAGCGTCAAGAGCATCTTGAATGTTCAGTGTTATGCTGGTGTGCTAAGCTTAGAGTCATGCACAAATCTGAGAGCCTCTCTTAGGTTAGGAAAGACCTAGGGAGAAGCAGACACCATCCCCTGGGAAAACAGGACACAGACCAGGAATACAAATCCAAGACAGAAAAGAAAGGGCAGAGAACCAGGAAAAGGTCTGCAGACAGAAGAGTTAGAAGCAAGTACAGTCCTGCTGGCTGTCACCAGCCACTGGTCCCTTGTAGCTCCTTGCCCATCTGTTCCCGGGCCACCCACCAGAAAACAACCCCACATGGGGATTGCTCTAGCATCTTTCACCCAATGTGATTATTTTAGAACATTCTAGTACACTATCTTCATATTTTTATTCATATGCATATATTTCTATCTTGAGGATGTGGTCAAATTTGCATCTACTGAGCAAAAATATTACACTGTGCAGTATACATCTAATTTCACTGTTTTAAATGTTAAATACAGACAGCTGAAGGTGTAGTTCAGTGTTAAAGCACACCCTTACCTCGCATGAGGGAGGCCCTTTGTTCAATCCAACAATCTATCCAAATTTTAAATTAAAAAAAAAAGTTTAAACCAGCATAGTGGTGTACATCTGTTGCCCCAACTACGTGAGAAACTGAGGCAGGAAGATCTCACTTTTGAGGCCAGCCAAGGCACCTTAGTGAGTGAGACCTTGTCTCAAAATTTTAAAGAAAAAAATTTTAAAGAATAGATTTTAAGCCAAGCGTGGTGGCTCAAACCTATAATCTTAGCACTCAGGAGGTTGAGGCAGGAGGATTGTTGCAAGTTCAAGACCAGCCTGGGATACATAGTGAGCTGAAGACCAGCCTGAACTGCATAGTGAGACCCTGTCTCAAAAAGACAAAAAGAAAAAGAAGAAGAAGAAGAAGAGGAAGAAGAAGAAGAAGAGCACTTGCCTAGCAAGCAAGAAGTACTGTAATACACACACACACACACACATTACAAATTTTAAAAAATAAAAATAAATTTTAAACATAAATAAAATCTCTAGTCATAACAGAAATTCTGGCATAACAGAAGTTCTGCTTTTTCATCTTTATTATCATTGATTATTTCTTACCTACTTAAAATATGGAGAGCACAGGGATTGGACACATGGCCTGTGGCCAACACAATATCAAACAGTTCTGAACCTTAAGGACAAACTCTCACAATAAAAGCACACAGGTCCAAGCTGGTAAGTTTAATCCTAACCCAAACAAATCAATAACTTATCAATATCCCACCTCAAAATAAATATATTTTAAAAATGGCTGGGTATGTAGCTCAGCATGAAGGTCCTGGGTTCAATCCCTGGTACCACAAAAGATTAATTAATTAAATGTTAAGAAGCCTTCTGAAATGAAAGTATGCAGCTGGGGACGCATGTGTTAAAGAATGACTACTGTACCCCTGAAGATCTGTTGAATTAACTTCCGGGCAGAGCATAGAATGAGTTATTTTCTAAATGTGCTAATTTGAAGCTTAGTCAACAGCAATTTTTTTTGAACACTGTTATGGTTTGTGTCTGGGTGGCCCCTCAAGCCTCATGCAGTCATGGAGGTGGCTGAATCTAGCTTTCATGATTGGTTTGCTGGCTACCACTGGGATTGGCAGTGTGAGTGCTGCAACCCCCAGGGTGGGTAACCGGCATACAATATAAGGGAGGCAAGGAGCCATGCTTTTCCCTCTTTTGCTCTTTTTGCTCTTGGCGCTTGTGGCAGCTATGAACAGCTGCCCTTCAGCCACACCACCACACCTTGGAGCCAGCTGAGTATGCACTGAAGCCTCCAAAAACTGTAAGATAAATAAACCTTTCCTTCCCTAATTTTGGGCATCAGGTATTTTGTCTCAACAACAAGAGAAAAGTAACCAAGACAAACATAGACCATCGCAAATGTTTAAAGAGAGGAGTATTTTATCTCTGACACTGTTTAGAATTTCTGGTACATGGTGATAGCAAAATAAAAAATAAAAATATTTTAAAATTGGCATCTAGTGGGTTCTGTTATTGCCTTATAAATCTGTACAGACAAGCACCCTTATTCCCTGCTTGTGGTTGCACCCCTTGTCCTCGGTCAGCGTCCTTGGTCAGCATAGCCCGCGGCTTATGAGGACAAGATTTCCTAGGCTGGCTCAAAAGGAGAGAATACAGCAGGCCTGGCACCTGCCTCCAGGCTCCATGAACTGAGCTAATACACTTCTAACAAGGCCCAGTCATAGAACAATCCACCCTCTATGAACTGCAGCTGACTTATACTCCAAGAATAAATTCTGGTGCAATGGACCACACATCTTCCAACTCACAGATAACCACCTTGACCAGCACGAAACTGGAGAGAAAGCTCTGAGATGCTGCAATAAACTCTTCAGCCCAGGCTGCGTAGTAGGGAGGACTTTACAATCACTGATCTCATCATTTATCAGGCCTTGAGTCAACAAACCTATCAGCTCAGCAATATCTCACAGTCTTTTTATTGCATGGGATTCTTCGCAATCTCCAAGAAACTTCTAATCACTTTTCATAAAATAAAGAAGGATTGGTTTGGAATGATTGTTTTCTCATCATGAACTCATAGTATGTTCCAGATGCAAACTACCCCGTATCTGCTCCAGGCTCACCAATCTGTTTTATTGTACAATGCAGCTATGATTTTGTGAGGGTCTAGAGCTGCATTTGAAAAGCTGTGGCTGAGATGTGACATGTCCATGGATCAACTCCCCATGATGAACAACATACATTCATTGCTTCTCAATGAAAGATACTATCTTTTTAAACTTTAAGCAAGGGCCAGTCTTGACAGTGCATGCCTGTAATCCCAGCAGTTGGAGAACTGCCATGAGTTCGAGGCCAGCCTGGACTAGTGAATTCAAGGCCAGACTAAACTATACAGTGAGGTGTTGTCTCAAAAATAAAAGGAAAAAAGAAAAGAAAAAGAAAAAGAAAATTCAAGTAAGAAGAAAGTTATAAAGAAGAATCAAAATCCCATCACTCTCAGAGTGGTTTTGAGGTTCAGTGAAATAACCTGTGAAACGCCCCCAGCTCAGAGCCTGCATCCGTGCTCAGTAGACGTCAGCCTGGTCCTCCCAGCCCACCTGTCACATGGGGAGGTTGGCCCAGGTGGTCTCTGGTTTCAGCTCTTCCCCAGCACTCTCTTACTCTCGGGCAGTTGACCACAGGAGAAATTCATGTGAGGACAAGGACATTTCCTGGACAGAAATACCCGCCACGTGTCCTCCAGGGTAGGAAACTGTCCAAAAAACATAGTCCTAAAACTTTTGGGATTCCAGAAGAAAGAGTGCTTGTCCCAATCAAGCTTCACTGGTGACCTTTAGAAAGTGTCGTGTCTCCCTAAAGTATCACGCTTCCAAAGTAGCACCTCCCATTTATACACAGCTTTGCAATTTTCCGAGATGTATTTAGCTGTTCTCTTTTTCTAAGCTTCACCCGAAGCCTTTAGAGCCATGGTGATCAGCGTCCTGCTGGGGATATTATGCTCATCAGTCCCACTGCTGCCTGCTGCTCCCCGCAGAGGGCTGATGCGCTGCAAAGCCCACCTGCATTCCCAGTGCCCTGCCCTTTCCCTGCCCAGCCAGCAGGTCCCCACTCGGTCCTCACCCTGCAGCCTTGTCCTGGGTTCTGTTATCTGTCAAAGTCAAGAGGGCTGGAAGGGCAGCTACTGGTTAGCTCCTTGTATGGAAATAGTCACTGACAGATAAATGCGAAGGCAATATGTCTGTGTGGTGGGCAGATGAGCCCTGCAAAAAGACACTCAAAGAGGGCTGCGTCGGCAGTTCTGCCTCCCTGGGCTGCTCAAAAACACCCAGCCTGAATGAGAGTAGGAAACAAGGAGATGGCTCCTTAGCAAATGGGAAGGGGAGCAGGAGATGGAGGGTGGGAGGGATGGAGAAGAGACCATAAAAAGAATTGAGATGCACTATGCACATGTATCAACTCCCCACGATGACTGTGATCGTTACATACTGCAAAGGTGTGCTAATAAAAAAAATCAGCTTTCACAATTTCCTGTGCCACAACTCACACTAGGAGGCGCACACACACCCCTCACCCCTGGGCACATTTCCAGCTCCTGGCTGTGTCCGCACTGTCTCCTCAAGTTCAAATCACAGCCTCAGATGCAAAGGAGTGAAGGGGACATCACTATGGAGATGACTTACCCTTTGATGTCATCTAGGTTTAAAAGGCAATTATTCCCAAATTTCTGAATTTGAGGATGATTTTGTAACAGTACAGCTCTAGACCCTCACAAAATCATAGCTGCATTGTACAATAAAACAGATTGGTGAGCCTGGAGCAGATACCGGGTAGTTTGCATCTGGAACATACTATGAGTTCGTGATGAGAAAACAATCATTCCAACGTGACAGTGCAGCTCCCAACGGGTTGTGTGGCACATTGGCACATCTTGCCTCTGCACCTAGAACTGCCACGTTAAAGGCATAAATTCCAGGTCTCCTGTGGTTTTCTTCAACAATTACAAACACTGACGGTGGTGACCTGAATATTTTGATAAACACTTACTCGCTCACTTTCTGAACGAATTGCTCAGGAATCTCTCTAATCCTTTTATTAAATTATTTCTATTTATAGCATCCTGTGTCCTCCAGTGCCCACTCCCCAGCTGTTATCAGATGAAAGGGCATATGAGCGTGCTGGCCGGCGTCTGCCAGGGCTGAGGCTGGCCGCCCCCCATGCGGCTCCCACAGATTTACACCGGCTCAAAGCTCAGCTGTCCCCACTCGGCTGCAGAAGCTCCTGACTGGTTCAGTTTTCAAAAACAGACTGGTTGGCATTAATTTCTTTAAAAGTATTCCATTTTTTTTATCACATTCCCCTCAGTTTTTCCCATACACACATATACATGTGCAATCTCCTGGATATTTTTAACTTATTTTTTAATTGTGCTGGCTATTTTTTAATTTTTATTAATATGTGTTTGCAGCATATGATGATTATATTTATCATGGGGAGTTGGTACAGGCACATAATAAATACATCTTTAGTTCTTTTTACTTCCCCTTCTTCTCCCCTTGCTCCATCTCTGGGTCTCCTTCCCTTCTGCAAAAGATCTATAGTGGTGACTTGGTTCATGAACTCAATTCTCTCCATGATTCTGGTTGCAAACTGAACTCGATGAGACCTGAATCAAATTTCCTCACAAGGTCATCACTGAACCAAAACACTGAATTTGATTTGGTTCACACTGAATTCAGCTTGCAACCAGAATTGTGGAAAGAATCAAGTTCGTGAACTGAGGTACCATGGTATCTCCCTGTTCCCTATTTTCTATCCTTTATTTTGCTCTTTAACTTACTTATACTTTGAATTTCTCATATAAGAGAAACCACGTTTTGTTTTGGGGGGTTTTTTGTTGTTTTTGTTTTTATTTTTTTGAGACAGGATCTCAGTATGCAATTCAGGCTGCTCTTCAACTCACTATGTAGCCCAGACTGGCCTCAAACTCACAGCAATTCTCTTGCCTCAGCCTCCTGAGTTCTGGGATTACAGACACACACCACCACACCCAACAACCATGCAATATTTAAACTGATTATCTGATTTATTTCACTTACTATTATGGTCTCAATGCTTTCAGATTCTTAACTGAAATCACTTAGGAAATGGTTCCATTTTTATTTAAAGAACTTAAAAAGGGGACTAGGGTTGTAGTGCAGTGGTAAAGAGCTTGCCTAGCACATGCAAGACCCTGAGTTCAATTCTCAGGGGGCAGGGGGAGGCTAAAAGATCCATTAACAAATCTCTGCTCTTCTTAATATGTGTTGATATTTCATGATGAATAGGATTAATCTAGAAAATGTGTATTATCAACTGAATAACAGCCTCCCAAAATGTCCATACTGTAATGCCCACAGCCAGGGAATTTGTCACCTTACATGGCAAAGAGGTTTCGCAGACGTAATTAAGGAGGGGAACCTTGAGACGGGGGTGGCATCCTGATTCTCCAGGGAGATCCAATGTCATCACAGAGTCCTACAGAAGAGGCAGGGGGTCAGGGTGGGCAAGATGCAGGAAAGGGACCACGAGCCTTTTTTCAGCTTGTGGGTAACTACGAGACACTGGAGATGGCAAAGAAACAGAAAACCAAGCCTGGTTTAACTGTCTAACATCTGGGACTGTAAGATAATAAATTTATGTTCTTTGAAGTCACTGAGGTTATGGTAACTTATTACAGCAATAGGAAATTAATACATTGATTTATTATAATAAATACTTGGTCCTTTTTTAAATCACCTATACATTTTTGTTTCTTACCTATGAATTTCTGGGATCCAATGATTCTCAGGCCCCAGAATCACCTTTTGATTCTTCTGAAACTGATAATGGATGCTCTTTCTTTTAATAAAGCTAAATATTATTTATTGTTCCTACAAATACAAAATAAAATTAAGCAGGCCACTTGCTGGGTAACAGGCAGTAAAAAGTGATGACTTGGGCAGGATACAGCAAGATTCAACCCCAAAGAATCAACAAATGGGATCCCATCCTACTGGAAAGCTTTTGCACAGCAAGAGAAACCACCAACATTGTGAAGAGACAACCCACAATGTCGGAGAAATTGTTTGCCAGCTGTCCCTCAGATAAAGGATTAATATTGAAAACCTATAAAGAACTTAAAAAAAAAATTAGTCCTCCAAAATTTAAAGACCCAATCCAAAAATGGGCATCTGAGATGAACACACACTTCTCAGATGAACAAGTACAAACAGCAAATAAATACATGAAAAAATGTTCAACAGCACTAGCCATTTGAGAAATGCAAATAAAAGTAATATTCAGATTCCACCTCACCCCAGAAAGAATGGCTAGCATTATGAAGTTAACCAAAAACAAATGCTGGAGGGGCTGTGGACAAAAAGGAACACTTCTCCACTGTTGGTGGGAATGCAGGCTGGTGCAACCACTGTGGAAGTCAGTGTGGAGATTCCTCAAAAAGCTAGGATTGGAGGTCCCATTTGACCCAACTATTCCCCTTCTGGGTATCTTCCCGAAAGAACTAAAAACATCTCACCACAGTGATATATGTTCATCTATGTTCATAGCTGCCCTGTTCATAATAGCTAGATCTTGGAAACAACCTAGATGCCCCTCGACTGAGGAATGGATAAAAAAGACGTGGTATTTCTACATAATGGAATACTACTCAGCTATAAAGAACAATAAACTAGACATTTTCGCCCTTAAATGGATGAGTACTGAAAATATACTTCTCAGTGAACTAAATAAGTCACACATATGTGACTATCGCATTGTTGCATTGGTGTGATGAACTGAAACAAAATCTAGGTATATAAAAAATGAGTTGCAACAGTCACAGAAAAAGAATTTTGAGTGAAATGTAATTTTTTCAGGGTCACCTTCAGATTTTTTTTTTTTTTTTCGCGGCACTGGGGGTTGAACTCACAACCTCGCGCCTGCCAGGACAGGCGCTTAAGGCACTGAGCCAAACTCCCAGCCCTGGTTTTTTGAGGCAGGGTCGCACTACGTAGCTCAGGCCAGCCTTGCGCTCGTGTTGTAGCCCAAGCCAGCCTCGAACTCACAACGCTCCACCTACCTCAGCCTCCCGAGTGCTGGGACAGATTTTATTTTTAAAGCGAAATGTTCATTTGAAAACAATAGAGTAATCATAACAAAAAAGATAGTCATATAGCAAGTCTCTCTTGATACATTGAGGTAAAAGTTTTGTGTTAATAATTTGTTGGGTAATGTTTCATGTCTATATTTTTATCTTAAATAATTTTCAGAAATATGTAATGTGCTGATGACTGTTACTGTCTTATTGGTGGCTGGTGTAAAATTGTTATGGTTTGATTTCTTATTTTCCTTTTGTTTAAAAGAAAAAAAATTGATCCACCCCCCCCAAAAAAAAAGAGATTCAATCTTGCCCTATTTCACAGGGATCTAAACCCCCTCAAAACCTCTGTTTCCTCATCCATCATAGAGGATTGAATAAATCCTGTGGTTCTCAATCTTCTGGGTGGAGGACCATTTGAAAGTGATGAAAATTATGGACTTTCTAACAGAAATAAAAAGCATGTGTGCCCACCCACATGAACTTCGATCTTCTAGATAATGGTATTTCCCTAACTAAGAATGCATGGATCCAGGTTAGGAATCTCTAGGCTAAACTGGGTATAATGGTTCACCCAGCATTTAGAAGGCTGAGGCAGGAGTATTGTCATGAGTTTGAGGCCAGCCTGGATGAAATAGTGAGTACAAAACCAGTCTGAACTATATAAGGAGACCCTGTCTCAAAAAAACTTAAAAAAAAAAAAAACTGGCTAGATAGATTCTACATTCAAGCATCTGAGACTGTCAAGAGGAATAATTGAATAGTGTTTTGGCTTTTAGTCCTACCCATAACCACTATTCCTGTGCCATTTCTTGTATTTGATTTTAAATTAAAATAATAATAATAATAATAATAATAATAATAAAAAGCTCTCTTCTTCTATTCACCTAGGGCCCCCCCGCCACTTCCACACCAGAGCCTTGTGCATGGGTTGAAGAAATCCCACAGCCCATAGAATCTCAGACTGAAAAGGATTCTCCTTCTGCCTCCTGACTCTGTGTACAGCACCCCTGCCAATTCTTCAACAGGAGATGATGAACAGCCTCCAAAATGACCCATCCATCTCCAGAGAGCTCCCAGAAAGCCATCCTGCCCACCAGCAATAGGGGTTCAGTGCCCAGGCTGCCACCTTCTCCAGCATGCAGCATGTTATGACTCCCATTTTATGTATTTATTTTGGGTTTTTGTTTTTGTTCCTTTTCTTTTTGGGAGTTCCATCTGGCCTTGAATTCCTTATGTAGCCCAGGCTGGCCTTGAACTCACAGTGATCCTCCTGCCTCGGCCTCCCAAGTGCTGGGTTCTAGGCATACATTGCCAAGCCCACCTTCGTTTAAAACGTTCTTTAAAATGATTTCTTTTTTATTTTCTTCAACCTTTTGTCTTGCTTTGTGGTGCTAAGAATCGAATCCAGGACCATGCAATGCTAAGATTGCATTCTACCACTAAGCAGCATCCACAACTCCCTCATCACCATTTTAAAGATCATTTACCCCAATCATTCTACTTTTTATTTCCTTTGTAGTAATAGTACAACATTTTATGTAGCATTTAACTGAGAAGTTCTTGGAGTTATTCAAATGAGTGATAAATTATTTATAATAATAAAAACATGGATACAGCCTAAATGTTTATCATGAGCAAATGGTAAAAGAACATGCCACGCTTACATACTATGTCTTGGAAGAGTGTGTAATTGCACAGAAGATGTCTAAATTATTAAAGGAAAAATAGCTGAAGATCCCAAATATGTCATACAAATGAGTAAAACTGTGTGGTACAAATTGTTTGTTTTTTTAATGCAGAGTCTTGTGATACAGTTCAGGCTGGCCTCGAATTCACCATTTACACAGGCTGATCTTGAACTCACAGGATCCTCCTGCCTCAGCCTCCTGAGTTCTGGGATTACAGGTATGTGCCACCATGCCCAGCCATGAAAACTATTGTAAAACAAACCAGAAGAAAAGGCCCAAACATTAAGAGCAGTTGTTGTTGTGTGATGATATATTGCTTCTTTCTGCATTTTCTAAAATACGACTATGTTACTGGAAGACCACACACCACTCTAAACATTCTTGATAATTTTTTTTCTTTCTTTTGGCAGGAGGTACCACGAATCAAACTCAGGACCTTGTACTTGCCAGACAGGTGCTTTGCCACTGAGTTAAATCCCCAGCCATAAACATTCTTGAGAGGAAAACTGATTGGCTACTTTGATTTTGGAGTATCAGAGACACCAAATGGAGGTGTTCTTTTAAGGTCAGGTGGCAACTTGGTGATAGAACAAAAACCATCACACGCATTTCTGAATTTTTGTGTTTTTACTGATTCCCTACCTGTACTCACCCCTCCTCTGACACACACAAACCAAAATTAATGAAATAAGACAAGGTCTCCTGAAGAGCTGTGACAGTCACCTCAACTCCTGATATTCTGTAGGTGAGGTCGAACCATGCACTTCAATTCACTGCCTTTTCCCTAGAGGTCAACTTGATAAAGGGGAAGGCGAGAGAAACTCAACGCTAACCAAGTTATCTCTGAAAAGCAGCACCCATGCCCAAGATGGTTGGAACAATGAGCCAATCACAGAGTCTAGATTATCTGAGAAAATCTTAATGCAGACCACATAAGTATCAGGCAGCCTATTCCAACTTTGAACTCAGGAAATTGTCTTTTTAACGCAATCACCATGCAGGATTTTTAAAAAAGATTTGGCGGTCCTGTTTGGATAAGACTCTGGAGAAATGGGAATATAAATTTAATAAAACCTCTTAAAGCTGAAAGCAACATATCCTATTCCCCAGCAATCCCCCTTCTGGTCATACGTCCTAGAAAACAATCCCACATGGGCACAAGCAGATATAGACAAGCATTTTGACTACAGAAATGTTTGGTTTTATAAAAAAAAAATTGTAAACTATCAAACATTTGTCATTGATGAATGGATAAATAAATGTCACATATTTATAGAATGGAATCTTCCCAGTAGTTAAAAGTGGTGATGCATATAGCATGTGAATCAATATGGACAGCTCTACAAAAGAAAGAGATCTTTGAGGATTTAAAAGAAATATCTATAGTTTTATCATTCTGACCAGGGTAGACATCAAAATTATGTCCAGGGAAAAGAGCAAGACCTAAAATGAAAGCTGAAGTAAAATGCCATTTCTGTTAAAAAAAAAAAAATGCTTGATCCTAGATCAAAGACTGAGAAGCAACCTATAAAGTATAGCTGCCTATTTCAAAAAATACAGACACATGTAATTCCACAAGAACAATCTAGAAAGAAGTACGTTTAAATCATCACAGGGCTTACTTGGTGTCAGCAATCACTGTATCCTCTAATATATTTACATAGATTTTAGTATCCCAAAAAGAACTAAAAAGAGATTTCTGTAAGAGTTCCCATAGCACCCCACCCCCACTTCACCACACCCTCTCAACCAATTGACTGATGTGGGGGGGCGGGGGGAAGTGTCCTGTGTGTGTCCCGAAAGCCTCGCTCACCTCTCCAGCTCTTTCGGGGACCATAGAAAGTCACAGGCAATGACTTCTTGCAAAAAATAAAACTTAAATTAAATTAAAAAGTTATGCAAGAAAATAGTGGTCAGAAGTGCCATCGTTAAAGGAAGGAAGGAAGGAAGGAAGGAAGGAAGGAAGGAAGGAAGGAAGGAAAGAAAGAGAGAGAGGAAAGGAAAAGAAAAGAGAAAGAAAGAAAGAAATACAGACCATCAACTTTGGGCCTTCCCCAGTGGCGTCGAAGGTAAAGCATTCTGGGGTTTGGCACCATGCAAGCCAGCAGGTAAGGGGTAAGCGCCCACATTTCATACCTGTCGAAAACCACGGCGGAATAGGCCCGCTCGGCGAAGATGACGTCTGCGGCCCAGAACTCCTTCGTGGCCTTCAGACCTCTGCCTTTGCCCTCGGAAGCAAAGATCTCCACGTTTTCCATGCTCCCTATTGTCATCTCCGGGTCTGTCCAGCCAGCTCGGTGTGTCCCTCACAGTGCGCCAAGCCTCTTGTCCCTGCCTCTATTTCAGCACCTTCAGCATCGCAAAGAGCAGGACTATAAATGGACCAGCCACCTCCCCTTCCCCACCCCCTCCCGGACCCTCCCCTCCCCCTCCGCCGGGAGTCAGGGGCAGAAAAGGGAAGAGGACAGTGACCTGGGGACAGTCTCATTCATTGCTCCACACAGCTAACAGGGCAGAAAATAACTAAGGGCTGCTGTGGCCCCGGGATGGGGCCTGACAAGTTTACCAAAGCTCCTTTGCAAGAAGTAACCCTCCGCGTGCGCAGAGCTCTGGACTGCAGTCAGGTTCTGCTGGAGTTGAGCGCTTGGTCAGTAGGGTATTTTTAGCCACCAGATGCCTCTGTCTATCAAAAGCAGACAGCTGGAGTGGCCCAAGAAAAGAGGCGAGGTGATATTTGCTGTTCTGGGACCCTTCAACTGTCAGCTCAGGCTTCCTGAGTAAGATGGGCCGCTTACTCTATGCCCACGAGTCTCCCCCATGTGGGCACAGTCTGCAGGATGAAGCAGAAGCTGAGCTGAGCCCGCTGGCATATGTGGGGCAGAACTGTTCGAGTTCTCAGGGGCCCTCCCCTTTCCCAATACAACCTGAGGGTCCCACAGCACCCCAGCCAAGGTGTGGAGGTCTGAGGGGTTCTTAGCTTCACTCGGGACACAGGTGTGCTGGACACAGAGAAGGTGGACTTTGAAGATAACAGCCCCTTCTCTATCTTTCTATCAAACTTCCCTGAAACATACATCTGGTACCAGGGAGATGTCAGTGAGCTCCGTCCTTCCTCTTACCCTGGAGGATTTTGCAGGCACATTTCTAAGCCCCACTGAACTAGATGTCATTCTTCTTGGCCACTGAACAGAATTTATACTACAGTTGAAAAGAAAGACGCTTGCAGGCCTTCCACCTAATATTGTGGTTTCTAGATACATCTTCTTGTGCTTTGAATGCTTCCCCCCAAGTTTACGTGTTGGAAACTTAATCACCCATGCACAGAGTGGTCGGGGGTACATCTAAGTGGTGATTAGCTCATGAGGACTGCACCCTCATGATTGGATTAATGCCATTTTCAAGGGTTACTTATTTGGGTAGTAGGTCCCTTATAAAAGAATGAGCCCCACGTTCCATGATGCCTTCAAAAAGGCTCTCAGCCTGGGCATGGCGGTGCACACCTGCAACCCCAGCACTCAGGAGGCAGAAGCAGGAGGATCGAAGTGAGTTCGAGGCCAGTCTTGGCAACACAGTGAGTTTGAAGCCAGCCCAGACTATGTGGAAAGAACCTGACTCAAAAAAAACAAAAAGGGAAGGCCCTCAAAAAATGCAGCTGCTAAGTCTTGAACTTTGCAGCCTCCAGAACTATAAGCTAAAAACATTTTACTCATTATAATTGCCCAGTCCTGAGTACTATGTTACAGTGGGACAAATGCACTAAGACACACCTACTTATAGGGTATCCTGTGTTCTGGGTCTTTGCGGGTACGGTAGCTCATAAGCACTGCTTTCTGAGTCAGATGCACCTGACTTTGAATTCTAAGCCTGCCACTACCGCCTTGAGACACATTGTTCAAAACAAGGATGATAATTTCTACTTCCCTGGACTGTTACAAAGGTTAAATGAGGTATTACGTATAAGGACACAACCCAGCACTTGGAACTTTATAAAATATTCATTAAATGATGGCTATTTTATTTATCCTCTCATATGTTAGGATGTGCCAGAAGTTCCAGTGTCTTCAAACAAGTTGCATCTCCCCAAAATTCCTTTGACTCTTGGAAGCACATCAAAATCCTTATGCCCTCATTTTTAGACTGTAAGAGCATACATCCTGGTTTTTAGATCAGAACGTGTATCCCATCGGAGCCAAAGAATCAGTGACTTCAGCTGAATCCTGAAAAACAAACCAACTTAGACGTTTAATGTTTGTACATCAAGGAAAGTAAACATCACATGTTCCCAAGGGAAAATAAATAGCAGCAAAGAGTTTTTCAATCAAGTTAGCTTCCAGTGAATGCTCTGAATCCACACCGCTTGACAACTCCAGGCTCTGCCACTGTAGTCCTGCCCTGGGAATTCAATCTGGCAGGGACTGAATCCTTGACTTCTATAGACTGGAACAGGCTCAACCCAAGCCCCAGTCAAGGAAGAAATCTACCCACCCTGAGACCAGAAGGAGACACGAAGCAGCAGCTGAAAGCGTTAATTATATCCATGAGCACCAACCTTAGCAGAACAACAATTACTGTATTATTAAAGTGCAGGAGGCAGAACAACAGTCAGCCAGAAACATCCAGGTTCAAAACCCCAGAGCTGTGACTATGTCGCCGGTGGACTGAATGTCTCCACCAAAACCCATGCTGACACGTAATCCCCATAATGAGGAATGGAGAAGGTGGAAACTCAATCCAGTCTTGGTGTCTGGGGGTGGGACCCATGGGAAGTGGTTACAGTTAAATAAGGGCATAAAGATGGGGTCCTGATCCAAATGGACCATGGATTTACAAGAGGACCGAGACTGGGGTGAGGACGCCCTGCCTTGCTATGCGATGCCATGTGTCACCTTCGGTGTCAAGCGAGGAGCACCACTCTGGTCGCAGCCACCTGATCTTGAATCCCCAGTCATCAAAACCCCGTGTCGAATAAACTTACTCTTTATATAGTATGCGTTCTGCCACATTCAGTTATAGCATCACAATATGGACTAACACATGGTAAAAGGGACTTTGCAAATGTAATTAAATTAAGGATCAGGAGATGAGGAGATGACCCTGGATTATCCCTCTGGTGCCCACGTAATCACAGGGATCCTTGTAAAAGGGTGGTGGGGGGATGGGGGGGTGGTCAGGGTCAGAGAAGGAGATGCGGCAATGGAAACGAGGCTCAGGTCAAGTATCTACAGGATACTATGTGGCTGACCTTAAAAGTGGAGAAATGAATCACAAGAACATAAATTCAGGCACTCTCTAGGCAAGGGACTAGAAAATCATCAGGACCCCCAGAAGGGGCGCAGCCCTGCCTGCACCTTGACTTTAGCCCCGTCAACCACACTGCTGGTTTCTCCCCTCCAGAACTGCAAGATGATGAGTTTATGTTTTTATTTGGTTACTGCATTTGTCATACTTTGTTACAGCAGCAATAGGAGGTTTGGCTCAGTGGCTTAAATGCCTGCCTGACAGGCTCAAGGTTGTGAGTTTGATCCCCAGTACTGCCCCAAAAAAATAAATAACTATAAAGCATTATAGTTAGTCTCATATCACAGTAAATATTATCTAATATCTTTCTGCTACCTTGAAATGAAATTCCTACATAATACAATTTACTGTGTTACTCAAAAAAAACCCACAACTGTTAGCCTGCCCTAATAAGAGAAAAATAAAGCAAAAGGTAACTTATAATAAATTAATATAGTAATTGCGAATTAAGTATGTAAATGTGGTCATTAGTCATATTCTTGCATACAGCTACACTAAAAGTCATGCTAAAATTAGATAGATAGATAGATAGAGACAGACAGACACAGAGAGATAGACAGAGAATCAACTTTGAATAATATGAAACATTTGTTTTCTTCTTTAATTTTTAAATTTTTATTAGTCCATATTTGCAATGCATAATGATGACATCCTCATGGAGAACAGGTCCACATACATGACGCATCATAATTTTTCTTTCATCCCTTTCCCCTCCTTCCTCCCCCACCATCTCTCCATCCCCTCCCCATTTGCAAAAGCTCTATCATGATTTTGGAGACACAAATACCACACAGGACACTACTGTCTGTGCCATGATTTTCTGAAACAGTGAATATCCCATAGTGGAGTTCTGAACAAAAGAAAGTAAAACATTTTTCAATTCACAAGAAGTCACATTCTTAGAAAATTCAGTATAAGTTAAAACTTTAGAAAAACTATCCTATGATGACACGCAAAGCAGCATTCTAGACTCAGAAAATTATAAACAGGTTTTCACCGCCCTGAAATGCACATCTGGATATGGGCGTTTCTGTGAGATGGGCAGATGTTCTTCATTGCATACGGTTGTTCTCTATTTCCCAGGATTTCTACAATCTCTGGCCAGGAGAGTGAGGCAGAGGGTGCTGGCACTTGTCCCCAGGCTGGTGGTAGGGAGGGGGAATGGACTGTACTGCGTTGCTTATCAACACAAATCTGATGTAAAGATTTTGTGCCCATCTGCCCTCACCTTCACAGTTTTTCGTCGTTTTTGTATTTTGTTGCTATCATTGCTGCTGTTGCTATTTTCCAATGGGATCCAAACCTTTCTCAATAGCCCCGGCCTTGATAACAACATGCCAGAAGCACCCCCAATCATCGCGACACCCAAAAATTCTTCTCATGTTCCTACATAGTGCAGTTGCCTCCATTCAGAACTGCTGGTCTTGGTCATCAGGAAAAACAAGTCTGGAGTTTTGAAAAGGTTTCTTTTTGCCCTACTGAGAGGTTAAGTAGTCAGAGAAGAAACAAATGTGAGAGCCTTCTTTGACTGCACACATCTCGAAGTATGGAAGAAGAAACTGTTTCACTCTGCACTTTCTGAGACACCAAGCCAGGGAGGGACCCGGCAGGACCCAAGCGCATGACAGCAGTGAGGTCGCTGGGATGGCAGACTTGAGCTTCACAGACCTTCACCATCACGTTGCTATGGTCAAGTCCTCTTCCACTCTAAGACAGTGGAAACGTGTTCCTTTCTATGCACTTCAGAGGCATCTGGTCTCTTTCACTTGAGTGTCTGGATAAAGAAAGGTGGTGAGAAAGTGCTAAAATGAGACAGTTCGAGCCAAAAGAGTACCTGCTCCAGGGGAGGGGAGATGTCACCTAAGGGGACACCAAGAATGACCACTGGGGAAACAGACATTCAGGGTGTCACTCTGTCTCCTTCTGTTTCAGCATTATTCCCCCCACCCCACCCCACACACCCACCTAGAACAGCACCATGGTGACCCCAAACCTCCACAGCCTAAAGCAAGTTCAAGGCAGTTGATGCAGAATGTGCTAACTTAAGCTGATGCTGGGGTCCTCTGTCGTGCACCTCAAGAGTCGAAGGTGACGTGAAGAGGCCAGGAGTAGGGGCTGTTGTGGATGTGCTATCAATAGGTTGGTCATAAGGGTGGGCATAGGCAGCAGACGTCTTCCTAATCTAAGGAGGGGGCTCCACTCAGCCTGCATCCTGAGCAAAATCTGGGTCCAAATACCACATCGAAGCCCCAGTTTTTAATTGTAGCCTGGTGTGTATATTATTGTCCCAAACCTTTCAGGTAATAACCCAAGAAAGTCTTGAGAATGTGACTATGCTACTTTCAGTTGGGTACGTTACAATTTGAGAAACTTGTAGAAAGAAGCACGGAGATGGAGGTGGGAAGTAAGCCTGTATCGTTTGGGGTAAGTTTCAATCATAGGGACAATTTGTGTGGCTGTGTAAACCCTGCAGCCTCTCATCTGCCAAACCCTGGAAAATTGTAGTTGACCGGTCACCCACTGGCTGAGCCACACACTGGCAGGGATCGCCATCTAGTGGCAAATCCCAGGAACTACAAGATTTTAGCTCTAAAACCTGCTCTTTTAGTGGGTTTGACCTCCCGTGTACTTAATGCTAAGGATCATTTAGGCTGAAGTCCACAGGAGTCCTTTAGGCCCATGAACTAAGAACAGTTTGTGTCTTCTTTAGTGGTTGTGGGAGGGGAATTAAAGAATAATATGTTGTGACACATGAAAATTCTATAAACTTCAAATTTCAGTAACTATAAAGAAAATTTTAGTAGAAAAGAGTCATACTCATTTGTTTGCATATTTTCTTTTCTTTTACAGTTGCTCCTGTTTTTGAAGACAGGGTCTCACTATGTAGCCCAGGCTGATCTTATGCAGCTCAGGCTGGCCTCGAATTTACAATCCTCCTGCCTCAGCTTACTGAGTGCAGGGATTACAAGCATGCACCTTCATACCCTGCTACTTGCTCACAGATTTTCTATGCCTGTTTTCACACTACAAAAAACTGGCAAAGTTGAATATTTGCCCCAGAGAACACGTGGTCCACAAAGCCACAAATACTTACTAGCCAGCCCTTTATAGAAAATGTCTGCCAACTTTTGCTTAGACCAGTAATAGCTGAAAGACTGACAATTTCAAATAGGCCAGGGAGCTCACTACCTCAAAGCACATTCACAGCCTGGTCTATGCATTCATTTCATAAGTCATGTGAGAGGCCCAATCAAAGAGAAAGTTCTTGTATACACCCAGCACTCACATTCCAGGATGAGACGTTCCTTTAGTATTACACTATGTCCTGAATAATTACATCACTGAAAAAAACCTCACATCCTCTCTGGTCCCTGTTCTCTCTGAAACAGCATGAAGCTGGGGATATGACTCAGCAGGAGAGCCCTGACCTAGCACGCATGGGACCCATGGTTTGCGGTCCCCAGCACCGCAAGAAAAAGAAAAGAAAAGAAAAGAAAAAAGAAAACAGCATGCTTGCTTTTCTCTTCCTCCTTCTGACTTAAAGAAATTCTTAGCCGCAAGGTGCCTTCCTCTAAGGAATTTCTAAATTCACTTAATCTATACCTGCCTATCAGCACATGCATCAGGCACCATGATCAGCACCCAAGATAGCCAGGTGCATAAAGCAGCGGGTGAGTCTACAAGACACTGAGCATTTAAGGGGACTGGGAGGAGCACACAAAGGTAGTCAAAAGAGAGGCAGGAGGCAAAGAGGAAGTCCTGCGGCACAGCCTGGGGAGTCAAGGCAGACTTCAGAAAAGGTGGTAGAGAAAGATAGGTAGAGAAAGTCGGAAGCAGGCGAGCTCATCTCGGCCCATCTCAGCAGCATGGCAGGGATGTCTACAATTGGCCTGCTATCGTGGGGGCTGCAAAACCCCAAGTATTAGACTTCTCTGTAGCATTTTGGCACCAGAATACTGCCTTTTATATCCCGAAGTTCCATACACATTTGAAAGCTCTTCTAACAGCAGCAACTGTTTGAATGATTGACATTATTCTTTGCTTACATTACCACATTTTCACATTTCCCCCACCACTGGGAATTGAACTCAAGGCCTTTGCACTGAGTTCAATGTTGGCCTGGTTTAAAAATTTATTTATTTGTTGATTTATTTATTTTAAGATAGGGTCTCACTAAGTCACTAAATTGTACAAGCTGTGCTCAAACTTAACTCTCCAGCCTCAGCCTCCAACAGCGCTGGAATTACAGGGTTGCACCACCATTCTCAGCTTCATTGTACCTTTTGAAGGGGGTATTATCACTGTTTTAAAGATGAATGAAGATTGAGAAAAACATGAAACATGCTTAAGGTCTCCTACTTTAAAAACAGCAACATCTAAGTATAAACCCTAGAGAAACTTTTATTTCTGTGAACAAGAACATTAAACCAACACTGTCTGTAAGAATAAAACTGGGGAAAAAGGTCAATTTCTAAGCAGAATGTCTAGGAACAGATAACCCATAGTGTATTCATACGATGGAAAATTACTAAGCCAGGAAAATGGATAAATTAGAACCCCATATATCACCATGCATTAATATAAGAAAGTGACATTAATATTAAAAATAGTGACTAAAAAAAATGCAAGTTACAAACCAGGTGTGGTGGTACACACCTATAATCCCGGCACTCAGGAAGACTGAGACAGGATCTCAAATTGAAATCTAGCCTGGGCAACTTAGCCACTTGGCAACACCCTGTCTTAAAATAAAAAAGGGCCAGGGTGTAGCTCAGCACAGTCCCTCAATCCACTCCCCTGCAGTGCCCCACACACACACACACACACAAATGGAATAAACAATATATATATATAGGTGTTCCTCATTTAACAACTGAGTTCTGTCCTTGCAACTGGATCATTAGTTGGATGGTGGCTAAGTGAGGAGTCACATATAGTATGTACATTACAATCTTCAGAACAAAGAAATGGCCAAAGGAAACTCCGAACTTGATGACTTTGCTTCTATTTGCATAACTCTTACATGCAGTAGTGTGATGTTATAACAGAACATAAAACTACAGTACTGTACAGTACAGGACGATCAGCAAAAATTACAGTGCTGTATAAACAGGGTGCACTGTACCCCTCCCCCAAAAAAAGACATCAAGACTCTTAAAAAAACAAGAAGAAGAAGAAGATAGGTCATAGGTCTGAAGAGCAGTTAACGGTGTACGTCATTAAATGAGGAATGTCTGAGCCAGGTGTGGTGGCGCATGCCTGTAATCCCAACACTCAGGGGTGCTGAGGCAAGAGGATAACTGCAAGTTCGAGACCAACCTGGGCTACAAAGTGAGCACAAAACCATCCTGAACTGAGTAATGAGACCCTATCTCAAAAAGATCCAAAAAAATTTTTTTTAAATAAACGAGGAATGTCTATATAATAACAGTTAAGTAAAGTTTCAAATCATGCAAAGCAATATGCATGTTACCTTAGAAAACGTCAGAAGAAATATACAGGAATCAGAGATGCTGAATTTAGGACACTACTTCTGAAGAAAAAGGAGCCCATTAGGACTGAAGGAAAGGGCGCTCCAAGAAGAGGAAGCAGATAGAGTGGAGTACGTGCAGTAGGGCAGTGTTTGCAGGAATCAGCATAGGTCTAATGGTGCTGACTCAGAAGACAAAAGCAGGGTGGGGAGATGAAGGCAGTGGGAAGACGATGAGATTGGGGGTGCCAGAGCTCTGTGGCACACATCTGTAATCCTCGCTGAGACAGGCAAGTGTGAGGCTGGCCTGGGCTCCACAGTGAGTTCAAGAGCAGTTCGAACTACATAGTGACACCCTGTCTCAAAAAACCAAAGGAGGAGGGAGAGAGAGACAGAGACAGAGACGGAGACGGAGACGGAGAGGGAGAGGGAGAGGGAGAGGGAGAGGGAGAGGGAGAGGGAGAGGGAGAGGGAGAG
>RJWM01009352.1:0-68290 GCA_004363535.1 Dasyprocta punctata | reverse complement strand
AAAAAAAAAAAAAAAAAAAAAAAAAAAAAAAAAAAAAAAAAAAAAAAAAAAAAAAAGATCAAGAAGGATTGAATTGAATTGCACAAATGTTCTAATAAAAAAACAAGTGAAGAGTGTCCAGTGCCTTTTTGAGTAGTGATGAATTAAGCAGTGGTCTTGACTGAACCCTATTTATTCAGAGGTAAAACCTCCGTTTGTTGCAGTAAATATGAGATGACAAATCACAGCACTAGGGAGGCTGAGGTAAGAGGAGTATTGTGAGTTCAAGGCTGGCTTGGGCTACAACGTGAGCAAGGCCGGCCTGAACTACGTAGTGTGACCCTGCCTCGAAAAAAATAGGGCCAAGAGTTTGCTCAGTGGCTTAAGTGCCTGCCTGGCAGGTGCCAGGTTGTGAGTTTGATGCCTACCAAAAAAAAAAAAAAGAGAGAGATGACAAATGATAGTAAAACGAATTGTAAACTGGGGTGAGACAATCAGTAACAATGACTTAATGAAATCAAAGTTCAAAGAAATCCCTGGATAGGAAGTTTCAGACCAGTGACTGTTTTATATAGTGTATGTTCCCTAGAGTGTACCGAATGCAGGTTTAGCAGCACCTGGTGAGGAAAGCTCTCAGAGGGTGAGGATGGTTAAGGTGGAATATAAGGAAACAGTTCCTGCTTTTTATTTTCAACTATTGTTAAACAGATTGGTGGCTAAGTAGTCACAGACTAGGGCTGGGTATTTAGCTCAGGAGCTCAAGCCCTTGCCTGGTAAGCACAAGTAGATAAATATTCACAAACTAGAAAATAACAAGGCCAGAACTAGTTATTCCTAGATGATGTCAGTGATACGCTGATGACAGCTACATACGTTAGAGACACCATCTTGTGCATTCATTGCCAAACCTTTGTGGTTAAGTGTGAATCTATTTTCTACAGAGCGATTCGGACCACCAACGGGACAGGTGTGTGTCCATATTAATATACACAGTCAGTATTAAAAATGAGAACTTCATATTCAGAAAATAGAAAGTTAATGTAGAAACTCAGACTTTTAATTATAAATGGACAGGTTCTTATCAAAGTCATGATACTAACAGAGGAGAAGATATATGAGTTGGAGATGAGTCTGGAGGTAGAGCTTTGATAATCCTTAATTCTTCAGAGACTTTTAGGATACACTGCAGACTACAGTTACATTTTTATTACAAAATGTAAATATATTAAATTGACTGATTCAGAGTTGTTGGTTCACTACTGATAAAAACAGCTTATGCAAACATAGCCTCCTGAAATTATTGTGTAGATGTAATGACTGTGACAGTTTCAGCAATTTTCTTGACAGAATCTTTGGTGCTACCAAAAATGCTTAAGGGGAATCATCATATGTGAAAGATTGAGGGATTTTCCAACAGGTCAGAGGAGGCTTCCAATGAACACCCAAAGTTTGGAGAAAGAGTATTTGAAAAAGAAGGAAGTGATCACCAGTTTCAAACACAGCAAAGGGGTCAGAGTGAAGATTAAGAAAGTACTTTTGGACTTTTAGAGAGAACAGTTTCAGTGGAGTGGTGAGGGATAAATTCAAGTAAAAGTAAATTCAACAGCAGAGGACAAAGAATCATCTAGCAATGTAGGCAGTACTTGGGTTATGATTTGTTTCATTTTTTGTTTGTTTGTTTGTTTGTTTTTGGAAATTCTTAAGGTGAATGATTTGCATTCTTCCTTTGATGCAGATTACAGAGTTATAGTTCACAGGTCTAAGGTCAACATAAACAGAGAGGGAGGGGGAAAGTGGCTGGGGATTCCTCCATATCTAGTACCAAATTGAAATCTAAAGTAAATGGCTCACTATAAGGAATTGATAGCACTCTCTTTGGTCAAACGGAAAAGTTAGGAATGGTTACCCTCAAGTTTTCCATCTCCTGCATTTCTGTACCAGCATTTACTGCCCAAGTAGGTAATATGTGTTCATGTACATTATGATTTGTTTATGAGTGGTACTGGAAGAAAGCGAAGTTAAGAACAATAAAGTGTGAAACTAATAATTCACCAAATAAAGAAAAAATTATGTACTAGGAGTAGGAAGAATCTCCAGGTTCCAGAAAGCTTACAGTTTTTAAAAATTGTACCAAAGCTAGGAGTATGTAAACATCCCCACTGTTATCATATAATTAAATAGAAAATGACTGGAGGACAGAATTCTGAAGTGAGCAAGCTTATATTCCACTTGGCTGACTTTCCAGCTGAGCAAATGTTTCTCTTGGCTTCAACACAGACCTTCATTTATTTTCATTGTGAATCATTTTCCTGGAAGTCAGAGTTGCATAAATGGTGCTTCCCTGACTCCTGATCAGAACAGACAGCCAAAATCAGTAAAAATCAGATGACCTTAACATGCATGGATTTTTTTTCCAAAATATTTCCTGTCGATTTTCTCATTTTGTACTGTGAAATGATCTTTCTGTGAAAATTGCCAGGCAACAGTCATGGAATTAATCCTGATTATCTTTCAGTATTACATTTATTACAAACATAATTGTATTTCAAACCTTGCTTGAATTTGGTGGGAAGATCTTATTTACCCTGACGTCTAGCAGCCTGTGTTTCTCCTTCTCTTCCCAATCAGTGGCAGAGTTTGGAAAGATGTGAAAGAACTTCTAGAGATATGCATAAAATAATTTAAAAATCATTATAAGCCTTTTGGGGACAAGATGGAAATCTTTGTACAGCCAAAATGTATATTTTATAGTTTTATTATGAAAATTTCTTATAAATATAATATCCTATAAAATATAAGTAGCAAAATGTTAAGAAACTGACTTTGCTATCTTTTCTTGTTTGTAAGTATCACCATTATCTTAAAATTTCACAGTGGTTAAGAATTTGACTACATGTTTAAAATTAAAAACCAACCTTACATAGAAAGTTATAAACTGAAGTAGCCCTCTATAATCAGTTAAACTTTTTATCAATTTGAATCATAGACTTTTATATCTGGAAGGCGTTTCAATCTTATTTTGCAAATAAAGAAAGCAAGTCCCTTGGAAAGGTGTGTAGTGTCTTGTCCATAGTCATCATTCACATTACTTGAGGGAAAAAGCACACATCTCTTACATACATGTCAGAACTTCAAGTTAAGAAATGTCTCTATTCTGGTTGAGACCATGGTTGGTTACAAAGGAAGAACTGGAAAGTCTACTTGTCTGTATGATTTTGAGTCACCTAAGTATCATCGAAGACTGACCAGAGCACCTGACATAAATTAGATCCCAGTGCCCATAGTGATGCTGGAGCTGAATGGATGAATGAAAATAAAAGATATTCAAAGGGATACCTTTGAGCCACCAATTCAGGATGCATTTGTTGGAGCAGAGTTCCTTACATCACAGTAAATGAGTGGAGCTGGCCATCAATGTGGAGACCGAGGCCATGTTGTTTATTTTAGCAGCTGCCTAAAATAAATGTTAATGCAAAATGTTCAAGGAAAAAGTAATAGTCATAAATAAAACAGACTGCCATCAAATTAGTAATTATTTCAAACAAATAAAGCTGCCCAGTGTTATGCTTCACCCTCTTTGATCCATTTAGAAAAATTGAAGAGAAAAAAATGAAAAAGCAGAATGTGGGCATGTATTACCCTACAGAGATATTTCTTACTCTGAATCTACATCTAATTCTGTCTTTACAAAGTATGCAATATAAATTGTCTCTTTCAGCATATTGGATAGTGAAAGCACATGCTAATACCAATAAATTGGATCTGAGGTTAGGAAATTTATGTGTGCATATATAAAACACATTTACATACAACCCCAGATGGAGGTGTTAACAGAGCATGAACCTTAGTTGCCCTGACAGCAATATGTAAGTTGTGTTGTGAGATGCAATTCATATTTAAAATGATCCAGTTCCTAATTATGAAAGAGACAGCTTATAGGGTGAGGTGTCCTTAAATTTATAACTAAACATGAATACAAGACCCTTGTTGGGTGCTAACTCATTTCCAGATGTCTAATTTATTTTCACATGTTAGGTTAAGGAATTAAATATATATTTTAATACTGATTTAATCAAATTTAATGAATACAAACATATCAGATCTGCCCAGTGTATATTTTTGTTTTGTTTTGGTTCAGTGATTTTTTAAAAGAGAATAAAGCAAAGCAAAACAAAACAAACAAACAAACAAAAAAACAGAACAGAACAAAGCAGATCAGAACAGAACAAGCAACACAGGACTTTAAAACAAGACAACAGGAAATCAACAGTGACTACCATAATGTCTCTTACTTTCTTTGAAATAATTGTCCATACCTTTACACACAATAAATGCAAACAAAACAAAATAGAATAAAACCAATCAAAACAAAAGAATGAAAGCTTTACAGGCCTTCAAAACCAGACAATAGGAAATCAACAATGGCTACCATAATGTCTCGTTTTCTTCAAAATAGCTCTCCATACCTTCATACATATTGAAACCAAATAATAGAAAACAGACTAAAACCTATCAAAACAAAGAATAAAAGCATTACTGAACTTCAAAACAAGATGATAGGAAATCAGCAATGGCTACCTTAATGTCTCATTTTCTTCAAAATAGCTGTTCATGCCATCACACATAATAATATCGATTCTTATAAACTCTTTAGGAGAAGTTCCAGGCACATATAAGCCTATACATGTACATCTGTCCTTTTTGTATTAGAGGGAAAAACAAAACAAAACAAAATGCCAGAAAAACGAGAAACAAAAGAGACAGTAAATAACAATAACAAAGAACCCAAAACAATAACAATACAGGTTTTCAAAACAAGGTGGTAGCAACATAACAAAGGTTGTTATTTTACATAGTTACCTTCAAAAGTGTTACTCAGATTACCAGATACAGACATGCAAAATTGATCTAATCCTAACAGTGTTAGCTGTTTTGTTTCAAGAACTAATAGAATTAGTAGCACAATCATCTTAGCTATCTTAAGTGTATAAATACAAATTTATATCTTTTTTCTTTCCCCTTCCTTCTTTTCTACTTTTCCTTATCTAAGTTATTTTTCCCCTTTTAGCAGTTTCTTACCCTTTTACAATATTTATTGAAGATTTTTTATCTTATTTACTTTTTCAGTTTCTTACACTAGGGAGAAAATATGGTATTTACACATGTGAGTTTGATTTATTTCACTTATGAGTATGGTCTCAAGTCACATTGGTTTGGTGTTTTTGAGACTGGGTCTTGCTGTGTATCTCAGTCTGGCCTTGAACTCACTATGTAGCACAAACTGGTTTCAAACTGTGGGTATCCTTCTGTCTCAGCCTTCCAAATGCTAGTATTACTAGCATGCACCACCATGCCCAGCTTGGTGTACTTGAATGATAATGGAAAAATCAAAATTTAAAATGGTTAAGAATTAACAATATAGGTCATAAATTGGGCTCTGAGACTCTGAGCAACTTATTTAATCTCTTCCATGGCAGGCAATTTTATCAGTTTCCTAGTATGTATATAAACTTGACAGTACAGCTATCTCATGTGTTTCTCTGAGGATCAGTTCTGATAATATATATAAAGAACCCCTTACATGGACTTCGGTCCTCTTTTGTTCCTGTTTTTAAATTTTTTTTAAAAGCTAGTATGTTAAAATTTGAATGCTATCTGAAACTGTGCTCATATTTTCAAAATATTATATTAACTATTTCCTTGATACTGAACTTCACAAGCTCCTACAAAATGAGAGCTACAACTGACAGCCTCAGGTAAAGCTGACTGTATGGAAGGCTAAGGTAAATATTGCTAATTAAATAATCGGTGAACATAAGGTTTGATTCGGAACGACACATCCCTGTATTAGTTTGAAAGAGAGGCTGAGACTTTTCCTGGAAACGTTTTCAAAAAAGCAAAACACTCTAGGAAAAGACTTTGGACTCAATTTTAAAACCATCAAGTCAGAGCACACTTTTTGGTTCTTGCTTATGTCTGTTTTTTCCTCCTAGTATCCTTAGATCTTTCATTTAGCTTTGTCCTTGGCCCAGTGCATATCCATTCAATCACATTTATGGCCTCAGGTAATGAAGACCCAAGGTAAAAAAGGTAGTACCCAAGGTAGGGAATAAACCTGTAAGATTCTTAAACACAAACGGTGTTTCTATGCTCCCTTCATAGAACCAATTATAAAAGAGAAAGAAATGTAGTTCTGTCCTTTTTCTATTAACCTCACTCAGCCTTGGAACATGAAAGTTTGTGCCACTTCCTAAGAAGGTGGCAGAAGTGTTGAAATGCTAGGGGACAAGAGGAGAACAAGCCATCAAGAAATACTCACTTAAGACTGAATGGTCCCTGTACTGGATTGAAATGTCTGCCTGCCCCTTGCATATGCACAAATGCATCAGTAACTACAAATGTGGCCTCATGTAGAATCATTCTTTACAAATATTGTCACGTTAAAATGAATCAGGTTAGGGTGGACTCTAATCCAATGACTGACGTCATTAGAAAAAGAAGGAGATCTGGGTTCATTTGCATAAGTGCAGAAGAATACCACATTGCAGTGAAGAGAAAGTTTGGAATGATACATCTTCAAGTCCAAGGATGCCAAAAATCTCCAACAACTGTCAAAAGTTAGAAAGGTGTGGGGAACAGTTCCTCCTAGAACCCTGGGGAAAAGCATCATCCCGACAACCTGATTTCAGACTGAGCCTCCCGAACTATAAGATAATTCAATTTCGTTTTAAGGGGCACTCAGGTAATGATGCTTTATTGTGGCCATTCTAGGAAACTAGCAGTCCCCAAATAAAAAGTTTTTTGCAAATATGTATCAAGGTTGGCAATGCCCACTGGGGAATTTAACCACCTCCTGAAAGAGTTTATAGCCAGTAGTGAGGGAGAGCTTAACAGAATCTAAAGATCTCTCTGCTGTTTCCATAGGAGGCTTGGTCAGAGTCATTAAAAATGCACTTGCAAAAGTGACCCCAAAGGAACAGGCAATAATGACTGGATGAAAGAGAGAAGGAGGGAGAGTGCATGTAAGGAACTGATGCTCATGAGCAGGTGAAGGCAGAATTCACCTCTCAATGGCCACATTTCCATCCAGGTTTGAGGAGGGCTGAGAAAATGCAGGTTGTGTTAGTACAGAATATGTTTTGTTTGATTATATGGAAAACTACATTCAGTTGTATTTTCCTCCATGGGCCTCTTTTTGACTTGCAATGTTTTAGGGTCACCTATTACCCAGACATGTGCTTTTTGCTAGAATGATTATACCAACTGTTCTACTTAAAAGGCTCTTGATCACTGAGCACAGTAAAAAGTAATTCAGAATGTTGACTCTAGAAAAATGTTTTGATAACAAAAGTTGTCCAGGCAAAACAGAATGAAAACATTTCATAGTCTCAAATGGAGCATGTTTAAAGGAGCCACAGTAAAAAACAGAAATGATGAGCCTTCCAAAACTGATGCTAAACTTACATAAAAAATTGTGATTAAATAAAGTTTGATTAAACCAGGTACATGAATTAGTATTACAAGGTCTGTGTCCACTTAAGGCAACAATAATAGTTGATAGCAATGAGTCTAATATATAACAATGATGAATTCTGCATATAAATATCTGTACATATAGTGTGCAGATCTAAACTGTGTCTCTATGACTAACTTACAGTAGATACTAAGTCAGTTGAGAAAAGCTTTACAAGAATAAGGACAGCCTCATATAGCCACAGCTATGTGTGAAAGAGACTGTCAACTAAACAATTGCTACACCCACTGGATTAATTCCACTGATTCCCAGGCAAACCCAGGCACACCAGCAGGAAGTAAAGCTGCTGGCTACAACAATATCCATGCAGTATAACAAAAATAACATTATTTTAATGTTTCCATGAGCCAGGGCCAACATGTTCTTTACAAATTAAATAAATGCATGTCACCCTAAAACCTACTAGCACACAGAAGTTAGTAACGTGGGGCTGCATGTTGGAGCCACAGGCTCTAATTTTAGAGATCTGCCTTTAATTTGTATACAATAGTGTTTCAGGTGGAAATAGGTGAAGTACTAGTGTAAGCATGGAGGTCCTTTAGTAGATGAAAGTTAGAAGTCCTGGCTGGTGATGAGATGTGATGAGAGAAAACTGAAAGCAAAATATATGTAGAAAGATAAGTAGGCAAGCATCCATTTTCAAAAAGATTTTGAAGAAGGTAGTAGCTACTGATCTAATTATTCAAATAAATATTTCAGTCCCTGGGGAAGACTAACAGGAAAATAAGAAAGATTTAGATTTCATGGGCATTTGGCTGTACTTAAGGTCTAGCATGAATGTAGGGATGATCAGAATGCATTATGTGAGCAGGATATAGACTTTTAAGAGTTGAATTTAGGAACAAAACAGAACAGGAACATGAATTACTGAACAAAGTCAGAGCCATGTTAATAGAATTTCATGCAAGTTAGTTAGGTGGATTTTCCAAAATTTGTTCACTTATTTAGCAAGTATGTTTTGAGCAGTTATAATGTGATACTAGTCTACTTCTAACGACATATTACATCTTCGAATTACTCAGGTGAGTTTTACTGTGATTCAGATCCTTCTTTGGTAAACAGAACAATCCTATCCCATCCCAGGTGATCATGACTTAATCCCTGAAATCTATGCACAACACCTTATATTGCAACAGAGACTAAGCAGATCTGATTAAGTTTAGGAACTTCACAGGTGTATATTGCCCTGAATTAACCCAGTATGCTCCATATAATTATGCAAGTGTCCTAATAAATGTGGCCAAAAAGTCAGATTCAGATAAATGGTGATGAAAGCAGAGATCAAAATTGTGTGGCCTGCAGACAAGGAGTGTGGGCAGGCTTTAGGGACTGGACAGACAAGAAAAAGATTTCCCCCTAGGATCTCTTTATACCCCTTTTGGACTCCTGACCTCAACTGTAAAATAATATGTTTGCATTGTTTTAAATCAATTAGTTGGTACTAATGCATTATAGTATCAGTGGGAAGCAAACACACCTCCAAATGTTGTTTGGAGAAAGGAAAACTGCATCAGTACTCTGCTGAGTAAAGGAGATAAAGAAATAAATAATAGCTATAACCATCAAGGATTTAGAATGCAAGTTTAAAACTGGGCTATAGGGAGAGCTTTAGGTTGATCTTTATGGTCTAGGTGACTTATTTGTGGAATTTGTGAATGATGTCCTAGGAAGGTATATAAATTAAGGATTATAAGCCCAAATCCTTTAAGGATTATAAGGGTAAAATTTTCCACAGCAGTTTGGAAGGCTGAGACAAAAAAGATTACAAATTGAAGCCTAACTTGGTCAGTTAATGATTTAGTGAAACTTTGTCTCAAAATAAAAAATAAACATGGGTCAGGGATCTAGCTCAGAATGAAGATTCTGGATTCATTCCCTAGCACTGCAAGTAGATAAGTCAATGAATAAATAAATAAATAAATAAATATTTTTAAAAAATTTAAATAGGCCTGGAAATGTAGCTCAGTGATAAGAGCTTCCATGGTTTCAGTCCTTAGTACCATTCTCCCCCACGAAGTACAATTTTTCTTTAAATTTAAAAAATTAACTCCTTCACCAATAGTATCAAGATGTCAAATGTGCTGATTTTAGTAGTCTGTGGAAAAAAATGCCCCCTCATATCTCTGTCATGTACCAGACCATAATTCACACATCATCATGTTTATCCTGGGTTATCACAAAACATTTTTCTTCATAAGGCTCCTCAAATCCCTTTACTTAGTTCCAGCGTGCTCTGCAGTTTTGGTGGAAAGTGTCATTTCCAAATTCAAGTCTGATTTCTTTGTTTCTAAAGAGGTTTTAAAGCCTTGCCTCTTGTCTTTTTGGCAATACTCCTGAATTTTACCTTAACAAACTAAATGGTCCTGTCTGAGCTAACCTCGCTTATTCATATATTTAGTCCCGTTGACCAAGATCTGTGTGCTAGATCTTCCAAAGCACCAAACTGTTTCTTTCCTTAGGTCCCTCGTAATGCTGTTTTTGCCATATGTGTGAACACAATTTGTTCCACTTTATACATATTTAATAATAAAAACTCACAGTGATTACTGGAACACTCTTCTGACTACTTGATATATATTTACACTAAAAATATTCCCATGAGCTCCATTTAGAAGGTATTATCATCATCATTACTATGGGATGGCACAGAGAAATTAAGAATCCAGAGTCACAGAGCTAGTAAGGTATCAGGACAAGGAGTCGGTGCCATGCTGTCAGATTCACTGACTGTTGAATTAACATGTAAACTCTGCTCTCTCCTTTGAGTCTCCACTTAAACATGTTCTGCGAGTTAGCCTTCTCAAACCCCTAAACTGTATATCACTCGGCTGTCTGCTTCTGTGATGCTGACCACACATAACCTCTCAATAAGAAATGAGAGTCAGAGACTTACATGTATCCTCTATTCCTAATCCGAGTTGAAGCCCAAATCACAGATATATTAAGATAGTCCTGATATTATGGCAAAACAGGTTAATTTGCTTATGGTACACACAATAAAATCAGTGGCCTCATCTCCCACAGAGTCTTCTCTTTGTCTAGCTGAGCTTACTTTACATTATTTCTCATAATGATGGATGTGCTTGTCTCTAGATATGTGATGGGCTTTCAAGGTCATGGATAAAAGTGGGTATTTGAACTGAGATTTAAACACTTCATATCTCTATTTTGTCCTTGCTATATACAAAAACAAGTATTTTCTTAGAAAATGTATCACAAATTTGTAATAGCCTTTATTAAACACAATTTATACTAAGCATTGCTAATATAAATGCAGTTTTTCTATCTTTGACCTGAGGTCTAGCCTGATATTGTCCTGGGATTCATAACCTTTCTATAAATCTTGGTAGTGAATCATCTCTATCCATTTGGAAAAAAGAGTACTGATGTACTCTATATTCTGACTCATGACTTTAGGTTAAGTGGAAATAGCTTTTTAGTCTTTAATTTTTATCCCTTCTGCTTCTGGGGAGGTTTCTCACAATGTACTTCTTAACTCTAAGCTTTTCTTTTGTTTGGTTTCTTTTGCTACCAAGTGCTGGAGACCACATGAGCTACTGCCAGTCAAGTAGGCTTAAATGGGGTTGAGGAAAACCTGTTCCTAGCTTTGGATTATGTCTTCTTTCTGCTTTCGTTTTCTTGTATACTCCAAGCAATCTTATTTTGTCTTTTTTTTACAATGAAAATGCCTGTATTGCTATTTCTAAATTAAAAACTGCATTTCTGGTATTGTGAGAAAAGTGACTCTGAAAAGCATAAAGTTAAATGCATTTCAAATCTTGCTTTACTTGATAACCATACTCAGTATTTTGTTCATTTTGGTGAAGACAGACTTATGTCTCTCTCTGCTTCTCATATGTGTGAATATATGTGCATACATGTTTGCATGTATGTATATACATGGTATGCTGAATATATTCTTTGTGTCTTTACATACATTTACTCTGTCCCAAAAGAGTACTCTCAATAGTTTCCTTGGCTTCTGGCTTCCAGTTGAGTTGGAGCAAATGGAAAATCAGAAGGAGAGAATGATGAGAGTTGAGATCCGTTTTTTAGTTTGTCTTCTGTTGGTTTTCTTGATCCAGTAGTGCTCCCTACACAACCTCTTGGAAGACAGACCTCTTTATGAGCCTCCTAACTTTTAGGTTCTGAAAACTGCTACCTAAGGCCTTCTGCAGGCTTAGAGGTGAAGCAGAGCACAAAAGAACCAGACCAAGATATATATTATTTCTTGGTTCCCTAACTATGCCATTTCCTTTAAACATGACTTTTATCACCTATTCCTCAAATTACCTTAATTCCAGTGTACCATCTGTTTCTGTATAGAGTGCATATGGACAGCCCCCCTATACAACATGCACACACACACACACACACTCACACTCACACTCCACTTTTTTACATTACTGGAATAGGATGTTGCATATTACTTTAACATATTTTATAGTGTGATGTGACTTGTATTTTTAGTCTTATCTTGATGGACATTTGAAAATTTTTCTCATAATGATGTCATTAACATCCTTATTTGGAATATCCTTAAAATATACATCCTCATATACATTCTTCTGAATTTTTGCAGACTATTTTTATGGTAATTCTTTGTTTCTGTGTCTAAGAGTATATGTAAATTTTAACTTGATCAATATTGCTTTTTGGTTTGTTTAAACAGTTGTATCAATTTGTAGCCCTACTGCCTTAATCTTTTCACACTGCTATAAAAAATAATAGACTTAGAGGTGTAGAGTACATTTATTTCTCACAGTTCCAGAGGCAGGGGAGCCCAAGATCAAGATTCTGCCAAATTCTGTGTGTTCCTAGATGAGCACCTGCTTGCTGTGTCTTCACGTGATGGAAAGAGTTCTCTGGGATACTTTTTCTTTGTATAAGAGTGTTAATTCCGTCCCCCGAGTGGGAGGTGCACCCTCCTTATGACTGATTACTTTCCAAAGCCCACTTTCCAATACCATTACGCTGAGGGTTAGCACTTCAACATGTGATCTCCAGAGACACAAACCTTCAGTCTGTTGCACCTACAAACAAGGTGGGAATTTTCTCATGTGAAATCAACAGTACTTTATCAAACACTAAAATCTTTACCAACCTATAATGTGAAAAATTTCATTGCCGTTGCGTTTTTACACCTCATTATGAATAATATTGTACGTGTTTCGTATGTTTTTTGGCCATTTGTATTTCTTTTCCAGGGAATTTCATGTTTACACAGCTAACTCAGTGGAGTACAGTATTAATTTTCCAGTTGAAGAATATTGTCTATAGAGAAAAGATTAACTAATCTTAGAATCTTTGATTTTACTCGAACAGATGTCTTGAAATTTTATTAACTGTACTTTTTCTTCAAGTTTCTCTTGACAGGATTTGAGATCTAGAACTGAGAGTGAAAGTGGGTAGGCCCTCTGCTTGATGCAGGCTGTCCGTCTGTTTCTGAGGATGTGTGATGACTTTGTGTTTAATACGGGCAAAGCTTTATTTTATCTGTGTTCTTATCCTCTTCTCAGGCTTTGTGCAATTATCTCACATTTCTTGACCTGTCCTTTGCACTTTTGAAACAAGCTTTAATGGCAATGACTTATTACCCCATTTGAAGGTCTTCTGTAATTTCAAATGTGTATCCACACAGTTCAAGCAAAGAACAACAAAGAATATGTGGCTAAATATGGGAACAGTGGGGCTCTACCCTTAAAAGTGGATTATAAAATGTGTACAATCCTGTTAGGCTTTAATGAATCTGGGTAAGTTTGAATTCTGTCCAGGTTTTTGCATGGAGTAAGGAATGAATTGGTGCGCAAGGGAAAACACTTGGTCTTTACTAATAATGCTTAGAGCTTGATTACAAAGAAAATTAAAGTTCATGGGACATGAACAAAGAGGATTGGAGAATACCTAGTTGGCAGTGTATTTATTAGACTATGATAAACAGATGACTTAAATGTTAAATATGTAAGAAGGTATGTATCATATTTTGTTTCATCTATTTTTATCACAAGAATTTCAGTCTAGAATGACTGTTCTGTCATACCAATTCTATTAATATGGTAGCATTTTTTCTGTGGACTAGATGTGGCCCATCTGGGTAGGATGGTAATATCTTCTTCACTGGGAAACGAAATAAAGGATAATGAAATCAGCTTGACATCTATGTAGCATTCGTAATTTATGCTATTTATGGTCAATGTATTCTACTTAATGTTTTTGATGATTTTAATGAAACTCTGAGATAAGAATTATAATATCTATCTTTTGTTCGCTTAAGCAATATTCTCAGGATCACATGAGATAGGGAATATGTGCATGAATTTGAACTAAGATCTGACTCCAACTTTATGCTGTTACCAATATAGCAGTGTTTCTCAAGCAATCTGTTATATACAGGATGAGATTTTTGTTTTGTTTTGTATTTTTTTTCCATTAAAAACCATTATATGAGTGATATAGGACAAATTTTGTTTTGTCCCTCTTGAAGACCAATACATTATCAAATCATGCATGTTTAGGATGCAACTCGTCATATGAAGCCCATCATTCAAGTTCAACAAACATGAATTGGTCATGACTTTCTTCAATGAAAAGACAGGCTTAGCTGGTATAAGACAGACAGATTGCTCAAGAACTTGTACTTTTTATGCTTCCTCCATTGTAATAACAGATAACTTGCTACATAACTTGAATCTGCAAATCATACTCTTGTTTGCAATGCCCTAGAAAACACTGTTTAAGCCTACTTTATCATCTACATTTATAAAAGCCCACATTTTATCATTGAATTAAAAGCATGAAAAGCAGAATTCTGCCTTTTTGTTGAAATAAACCTAGTAAAAATGGGTCATTCTAAGCTTGTCTGGGAACAAGTTCTTCCTTGAGGAATGTGATTGATAAATAAGAAACATGGAAAGCCATTGTTTGTCCTCCATTAGGCAGAGGAAAACTAATTTCACAGTTTGTTGTAACTGAATGTTTGACATTTGTTATCTTTATACTTATTCTGCATTGTGGATATTTAATCTTTCTCTTAGAAAATTACTTTTTATTTAATGAGACATTGTGCTCAGTCCATTTGTAAATAAAGCAACCCTACTTAGATAATTCAGAGTCCTGTGGTTCCCATTTTACATTTGATTTCCTTCTTGGTTGATCTACCAGTCTATATAGCTTGATTATCTTGCCAAAATATCTTGCCAGGAGTATTCTGCTGGGACTTTCCTATGGAAAGTATATTAAACCTTTAATAATTCAACAGTTTTGACAGTACCACATTTGCCCCAAAGTGCACTTATCTGAAGGCCATTCTTTCATGAACAGTATCGAAAAACCATTTTAGTATCAATGTAAGTGATGTAAGAGTGATCCATGAGTATTCACAGACATGTCTTTAATTAGTTATAAAGATGTTTTCATATTGATTTCCAAATTGTTCCTCTTCAATATGTTTTGACCCAAACTGCGTGCATGAATAGTAATGTGCTCCCATTTTAAAAATTAATTTACTTTGTAATTAAAATTGCGCACTTTCGTTTTTTTCTTTAACGAAGAACAACAAAGAGAACGGTTCTGTAAACCATAATGTCTTTATTAAGATAATTTCCACCTCCCATAAATAGTGCATTTATTGCTCCTTTGATGATTGCCACATGTATTACTTTTTTATTCATTTCCAAGATTCTTTCTTTTTTATTTCCAAGGTTCTGAATTTAAAAGGTCAAGATGAAGTTAAGCCGTTGATTTGGAGGAAATAATAATTAAATATTTTGAGCTTTTCCCCAAATCATTACCTAGACTGGTCCTAGGCTTGAAAAGTGATAAAGAAATGTTTGAAAACATCATCAACTGATTGAATGATGGGGGAAAGAAAACACTAACTGTGTAAATAAGTAAAGATACCTAAATCTAACCTAATTACTCAACTCTATAAAATAGAAATCTTATGGTCTCTGTTCTATGTGGGATGTTTTTCTTGCCTGCAACTGTCAATTCCTTAAATAGTTTGGAACCATGCTTCTGTGAGTGATTCTGCACGGCAAAGCAGGGTGCTAAAAACTATTTTTTACTGATTTCTTCTATTTCTATCCAGTTTTAGGTTTGTAGCAGCTGTCATAACAAAGTGCCACAGGCTGGATGGTTTAGAACAACAGGTATTTATTCCTTCACAGGTCCAGAGACCTGAAATCTGAAGGGCCATGCTCCCTCTGCACCCCGTTTGAGAATATCTCTTGCTACTTGTGAGGTTCTAGTGATGTGCCAGCATATTTGTTCTGTGACTTGCAACACCCCCACAATCTCTGACACATAGCATTTTCTCTGTGTCTGTCTGCATATGACCAGCTTCGAAGGGTGTCACCCATATTAGATTGGGGACTCACCCTTCTCTAGTTTAGCCTCATTCTTAACAAATTATTTCTACAATTACCCTGTTTTCAAATAAGCTACATTCTGAGATATTAGGAGTTAACATTTCGCTGCATCTTTTTGCGGTGTACACAGAGGCCACATTTCGACTCATAATGAGGCCCAAGTAACATTTTTGTAATTTCAAGTAAAATTCCAACTAAGCAATGGTTTCCACTACCAAATAAGTTTTTGTTACAGCCTGTAAGTTTCCCAAGTGACAGATACTGTCACGTATGCTCTCTCTCTCCTTCTGTCTCTCTCTCTCACTCTGCCTTGCACAAACTCCTTCATTACAGCACTAACAATCTGTATATCCTAATTTTTCTTTTTATAAATTGCAACTGACCTTGATAAACCCTGAGTGATTTTACCCAAGGTAGAATTTTGGGGTACAGTTGGTATTGAAATTTCACTGCACATTTTCTGTGAACTCAATACTATGCTGATCACATCCATTTAAATTGTTTTATTTTCATAAAAACTTTAGAAGGTAGTATAATAATCAAATTCTGTAGATTAAGATATGAGGACTTATAAATAGTCATTAAGCTGTCCTAGAAAGGTGTTACCATTCATATTTAGTATTACCCCCAAAGCATCTTGCCCTCCTAGGCAGGGCCTTTGAAAGGTGATTGCATTATGGAGGAGGTACAGCTGACTTGTTATAGGAGGTGGGACCTGATTAGAGAGACTGGGTCACTGGGAGTAACACCTGAAAGGGCATCTCTCTCTTGGACTCCTCCCCTTGCTTTCTACTTCCTGGCAGCCATGACCTGAGCAGCTTTGGTTGGTAGCCCCTTCCTCATGTATTCTTGCTTGGAGCAAGCCAACAGTGAACTGGTGTCTCTACAGATTGTGAGCCAAAGTATAATCAATCCTCTCCTCTAAATTGTACATGTCAGCATTATTTATTGGTGATTACAAAAGCTAGTAGTTTCATGAGTTGTTCATTGGTACTCAGAGCAAAATAAATACCATATTTTTTATCTTTGGAATACGTTGACAACTTTTGCTTAAAGAGTAATAAATTTCCCTAATTTAACTTCAGATGTAAAAATCAAATGAGATTATTTGAGGCTTCAGAACATAGATGAAAAGTTAGAGGTTTAACACCAAAACTTTTACTTCTTCCAAAGCAATGGATATACACTGGTATCAGTGTTAAGATAATGATGTCTTTAATTACAACTGTGTGCTTGCAATTATTTAAATAAGCTTTACTGATTATCAAATCAGAAACCAACAATATGTCAGAGGTTAGTTGTCCTGTGTAGCCTTCATAGTAAGCCAGCAGATGCCACAATTTGTAGCTACTCCTGTGGCTATGTAAGAGACCACCACAGTCCTTGATCTCCAAACACATCCACTTCACCTAATATGCCATAAACAAACATGCAGGCTACTGTGTATTCTGGGTGACTTATCCCCATGTTTTCATAGATTGTGTGTGCATTTTTCAGACAGCAACCCAATTCAGAATCTCCTTTAAGGATCTGTTTCTTGGGATTACCCCCCAATACTATTTACTGATTGAAATACTTTCAAAGCGCTCTCAGAAGTTCATGTGTTGAAACTGTAATTCCCCACTGCTGGATTGAGCTTAATGGGGAATGTTTGGGTCATGGGGGCAGCATCCTTATGAAGTACAGTGGTTACTCTTTCTTAGGGTCTTCTCTTCCTTTTCCGATCTCTCATGTAGCTTCACATAAAATTCTATTTTCTGACCTCATTTTTTTTGTCTACATCTATTCCTTAGATTATTTCAAGCATTAACATAGCTTTAAGCACCATGTACTCAATCATGATTCTACCCCAGGATCATAAATTTGTTGAGTTGGTTTTATTTTAATAACCATGGAAGATTTAGAATTAAGTACCAGTATTACTTAAGGTCAAGAATGTGCACATGCAAACTGAACTGTTGATTCTTTGCTGTTCATCTTCCAAGCCTGCCCCTCACCTTAGAAAACAGTGCTACAATTCATCTAGTTGTCCAGAACAAATCCTTCTTTTTCTCCTGTAATTCTTAATCTAAACCATTAGCATTTCCTTTTAGCTGTAGCCTAAAATATTTTCATTATGACTTACAACTAGTGATTTCTATATCATAGTTCTCTAGGGTTCCAAAAATAGTTTGCTGATCTTTCTGCTTTTGTTTTTCTTCTTTGTGCTCTACTCTCCTCTGAGCAACCAGAATAACCTGATTAAAATATCTCTCAGATGTTGCCACCTCCATACTCAAATTCTCCAAGTGTTTCCAATTATTTCCACCATCAAACCTAAATACCTTACCATACCCTTCACTCTTAACTGCAGCTGCTCTTTGCAAACCCTGTGCTTACTGGAATATTTGCTGTGCATGTGCAGTACTGAATGTCTCTTCCTTAACAGTCTTTCCCATTCTAGAGAAAATTCTTCCTTTGTTATGCATTTGACTTGTTTTCTCTGTTTATTCAGAAATATTACTCAAAGAGAAATCTTGCAAAATATTCATCTGTAATAGAGCCATCTTCTCAGTTTATAAATATTTAAATCAAGAATATCGTAAAGTTCCTGACCTGAATGAATAATGATAACTACCTATTCCATGAAAGGTAAAGTATGACTCAGAGAGCTGTAATGTGGTTACAACACCAAACTAGAGTAATGATTCTTACTCTGAGAAGCTGAAATCAGTTTTACACTGAACTCGTCATACTTCAAAGAACTACTTGAATAACTAAGGGGTATCATTACAATTATGTAATCCTGTAAAGTATACTAATTGTACTAAGCATTGTGCCTTCTTTTATGTGGAATCAAAATTTTATACAGTTAAAATAAAATAACCATTGCTTTATTCATTGCAAAACTGATTCTGTGCTGTCATTGATTTGACTTGTGCTATTATAGGCCCAAGCCATGACTCAAAGGAATAGAACATTTCTCCCTCTGTCTTTACTTTCTAAGGCAGTCAAAGTACTGAGGTATTTATGAATGGATTGGAAATATCAAGCATCAGTCATTGTCAGAATCTTATCAACTACAAAAGTAATTCACTGAAACACATTTTTTGTTGAAATACTATTCGATATGAAGGTTATATCAAAATAGCGCACATGAAAAATCTGTCCACTTTTGAAACTGTGAAAATACATACAACTTGTCTTACTCTGCAATTGTAGCGAAAATTGATTTGGTTGCTGGACACAAGAGTCAGTTAATGTGAGAATGCTTAGTGCAAAATAATGAAGCTATTACTTTTTAAGCTTTATCTCCAACCCAATAAAAAGAGTATTGTTTTCTATGGTTCGTTGTCTCATTATTAGATCATTGACATTTTCAAAAATGTTGCTGCCTAAAACTGAGGTTAAAAGAATTCACACATAGCCCAAAACTTTCTACTTTCAATACATGAAAGATAATAATGAAAGTTACCAGAAGCATCCTTTTTCCTTTTGATGCTAGTTTTGTCACTTCATGACTCTAAGTATGTAAAGGTAATTCAGTAGAAATAAACCTCTTTAAAAGTAAAAATAAAAATAAAGATACATACAACTCGTATCAGATACCCGCAAGAGTGAAACAAGAAAAATGGATCCTGAAAAGGGAGTTTGGGCTAAGAAAATGACAAATGGCTTATTAGGAAAGAATATATTCTTAATCTTCTTCATTTCAGAGAAAGTTACGAAGCACAAATCTATGAGACACAACTTCATCACATCTTTCTATTTTTCTCTTATTTTGGAATCACAGATTTGGCTTGGGCTCCTCTTCTTGTAAATCTGGTTCTACAAATGATCGCTGTAATAAATGGCTCTTGACATGGTGGTTCCAATTCTGTTTTTCACTTCAGCTAGCACTCATTGAGTGCCCATCATATACAATCAACAATAATTTGACATTCATTTTATATTTTGTCATAAATTTCAGCAACACAAAGCGACACAGTCATCAGTATTTATCCAGTTGTTGTTAAAAGGCATTAGTGATACACTCAGAAAATTTAGATGTTGGACCAAATAACTATCTTTGATTTGTGTTAGAAATTTGTACTTATTTTTAAATGGATTAAATAGTTTACTAGTCTTTTTATTTCATGTATATTAGAGTTATGTTTATTAAATCTTCCAAGTGATTCATTTTTAACATTAATGTTTTCAGAAATTATAGCATTATGCATGTATGACACAAATACAGCAGCCACCATCTCTTTATCACAGCAGTACTGGCATTACATTCAAATCAACTTGCCCATTAGCCATTCTGTGAGCTAATAATGCCTGCAAATTATTGTACTAAACATAAAACTGTGCAAGGTTGTACTGAAGGAATTTAGTCTTTCAGGTTGGAAGAGAAGTATGTTGTTAGGGTATCAAAACCAGAAGAGATATGCACATGCAATTCTTCAATAGTTCAGAGGAAGGAAAAGTTCTCATCCTCTGGACTGAAATGGAAAAGCCATATTTCAGGCAAGCAAAGACATAAACAACACTTAGAGTCATTCTTAAAGAGGGAAAAGACATCTTTAAATAACACAATGGATCAAGGAGGGATTAAATGCAATTTGGTTTCTACAAAGGGCCAAAGAAATGACATTCCACATACTAGAAGAGAAATTCCTTTAGCTGAGTTTTTACAGAGATCTGACTATACTGACTTGAGAGTTCCTGTGTGACTACAGAGGCATTTTTTTTTAACATGAATGACTCATTTGAAATCTATCCTTGGAAATGTCATATTTTCTAAATATCAACAAGGATTTACTATGGTTTCAAAATCAATTTCTAAGGAAAGGAGTTCTCATTTATAAAAGTTAATCCCCTAACATACTGAATAAAGATGAAAATTTAGCACTCACGAACTCTAACATTTCTGTTTTTCAGGGTAGCTTTCATAATCAAAGTGCAGTAGTATTATCAATACAGTCAACAATTTTTAATAACAGGCATGTTTTAAAACAAAAACTCCTTTATCTTTCACCTGTTACATTTATACCAGACATCCTTGACATATAGTTGCAAATGGATGATTTTTTTTTAATTTTGTGTTATTTTTCTATGGCTGCATTCGGAGTAAGTGCAGAAATTATGATCCTAAACTAATTTTACACCCATTAATAATACCTTTCATCTACTTGGAATCATCTTTTATTAGTGTAAGATGCTATTTTTACTGAGAGTGTGGATTTTCCAGAAAATGTATTGATACAGTGAAATTCTCCTGTGATTGTTTCTTTTTGGATATCCACCAACAGCTGAAGTGGGAAGACCGTGATGTAGAGCTCATTCCACAAGCTCAAACCATTGAGGAGAATGAGGGGATTTTTAAAAATCTCATTACTCCTGCTTGTCTTGAGACTACACTTCTTACCACACTGTGTTTCGGGAAGTACTCTTGCTCAGAATTCTAATTAAATTGGAGGAAATACTGTGCATACAAAACCTGATACAAATTAAATGTGAGGCATTGAGAATTTCTGAAGTTTTCATGTCATTTTATCTCACATACTGACACATGTACAGGACAAAATGTATATTAAGGACCTCACTCATTCTGTTTCATATAAGGTTTTGTAGCTGTATTTTTAAACTGGCTTCCGTCCTTTAAAATAATCCATGAAGAACACTTAGGAACATATTTAATGGGCTGCAGTTTTTCATTTATTCTAGAATTTAGATACCATTCAAAAAAGAAAGTAACCCTCAAGGCAAAAATTAAGTGAAAAGTGGTATTTTTTTGATAATTGATATCTTTAAATAATCTTTAAACTGTCAACAATACAATAAAGGTAAGATAAACTGACTTAGAAGTGCAGGAAGGATCATGAAAAATAGGAAAAGTTAAACAGAGGTAAGAGCAATATTAGAGTTGTTCAATTTTGTGTATGTATAGGAAGAAACTTTAAAATGTGTTTGTGTTTTCCCTCACATTTAAGCAAAGAAAAACTGAACACATTCATATGTAAACTGCGAAATCATTACCTGTAGGAGCATGGAGCAGGGTAAGTCATGGTGGAGAGACTCAAGGATTGGAGTGATACTTTTTAATGTATTTTTATCCTATAATATTTTGATTTTTGAATCACATCAATATTAAGATGCTTTTGCATTTTATTGTAAATTATTTCTTTACTTGCTCAAGAAGAGAGTTCAGAAGAGAGTTTGGAATCAAAATGGTATGTGAGTATTCATTCAGAATGTCTTTTCTTCATAGCATAAGAAAGAAATACATACAGAGAGGTAAAGAGAGGAAAGAAGAAATGAACTAGTTTTGTGGGACACTGTTAAGTTCCAGGGAATGAGAATTTAAATTCTTGTTAAATATAAAAGCTTGCAACCTCTGTCCGCTGGAGATGGGCAATCACAAGCAGATGTAGTAGAGAACTCATAAAAACTGAAAACAGAAAACATAATGAGTAAACAGGATGGTCTGATGAAATGATTCTCCTTCAAACATTTGAACAGGTAAACTTTCAAATTGGTAAACCCCTTTCAGAATTTGATGTGAAGTATAAACTCTCTTCCCTGGAGAGAAAATGTGCATATGCACATAACAAATTGTGCAGTGTGCATATAGTTAAGAAGTTAATGCTGTGATCTTGTTTTCATATCTTAATGCTGTGGATCTTGCTTTCATATTTTGATGGGTAAGACACTTTGAGCCAGAGAGAACTGGGTCTGCCACTGATGACTGAGTGAACTTGTATAAATTACTTCCTACCTCTAAGCTCCAGTTTCCTCATCTTCATAATGCAGTTACTGATGCCTACATTTACTATCATAAAGCACAGATTCAACCAATGTTAAATATTATTGTTTCTATAATATGATAGTGATTAAAACAGACTAAGAATGTATAGCTGGGTGAAGAAATAATTTGCTAAGTCCTATCAGGGAAACTGACACGTCTTGTTTTCACAGTTTAGGAATGAGCAGGGATTCCTCTGATATTGAGAGTTTAGTATAATATGAATCATTTGGCTCCTTCTCACTGGATATTTTTTCTTTATCTGGTGTGAATTTTTTTCCTTCCACTGTAATTTCAGGGAACTCAAGAGAGCATTTAATCCGCCAGTGTCAGGACTGGCTTCGGAGTTCCCAGGAATGGAAAGTGGGTGTTCACACACTTCAGGAGGGGATTTTGTTTCTATTATACATTATAAAGGACCTGACAATCTTGCAGTCTAATTAGATGTGCGAGACACATGCCAGGTCCGAGAATCTGGCAGTATTTTTAAGGGGGACATTTGTTACAACAGTTTTATAACGCGGATACTTACATGAAATCATGATTTCTGTGTCACTGATAGCATCAAGATATAGCGCATACTATAAAAAAGCAGTGTGCTAATCTGCCCTTTATTTGAAGGAGACTGAGGGGAAAACATGATTCCTGTGAAAAAATGCAAAGATTAATTTGAAAAATCTATCCCTTTCCCTTACCCCTTAAATTGCCAGCAGGTTTTTTTTTCCTGTTAAAATAGTATCATTCTAACAAGATAATGACTTAGAAAAGCTTACTAAGCATTCATTTATCAATTAACTTTTGTACTTTTTGACCTGTTTTGTATAATTGCATAAAAGCAAAATGTAATGTTTGTAAGTCGAGCTCAGCATAAGCCTGAGGACCTACATCCTATTTGTTATCCCATTTAGAGCTGTACACTAGTGCTTGCTTCACTCTCATCCATCCTCCTTTTGGGTTTTAAATGATGAGCTAAGAATGACTGAAATGAATATTTAATGGGTTCAATTTTGAAGATATCAGAATGCCTATGTAGTTTACCTAAATGAAACTACTCATGAATGCAGTTCTTTTATTTTCTGTTCTGCCATCCTATTAGTCTTCCAAAAAGTAGAAAAGGTTTGAGACTTAAATGAGAAGTAACAAATTGATGACATGTACTCTTGACTAATTAGATGAGGCTCTTATTCTATATGGTTCTTGACCTTTAGCAACCATAATAATATCATAATGCCAGTAACCTGAAATTATTCATTTAAAGTGTCCACTTCACTGCCACTAAATATAACAATTAAGAAGACAGGACCTAATGATAGGAATGTTTAGCTAGTACTGTTACAGTGACATAAATCATTTAATTCTATTCAACATCTCTTCTTCATAGGAAAGCCTTTTGTGTACAATGACATTTCTCGGTTTCAAAAGTTGGTAATCTTTCCATTCGTTTTATTCAGGTAGTTCTGTATCCCAGTAATCACACCTCATATTCTTTCAGGACACAGTTCACAGATATGCTATTGAGTTTTACTTCCTCATCCTCAAGCTACACTCTCCTTTCATTAACAGTCATTAAATAATTACTGGACTTGGTGAGATGGCTACATCTAAATCTGATCTTTTCTTTAAGTCTCTCAAAGTTGTTTTAGACCAATGTTTTACAATTTGAGACCTGAAAAAATTTGAGGTTTTTCCCCCCAACTTTTCACAAACCTGGAATCGTAGAATATCCATGGTCTCCCATTCTGCATATGTCCCAAGGAGTTCTCTCCTAGTCCATCTCTTTCACTTTTGGCTTTCTGAGTACTTTCCACAATCCTGAGATTTGTTTTCTTAACTTACATTCTATTCAGAGAGGGTGAATATCATCTGCAGTCTAAGCTACCATAAGAAAAAGTTGTATCACATATTTTGTTACCGTGTAACATAAGTCATCACTTTTTCAGTCTCCAGTATTAGTCTCACTATGCAAACTTGCATATTATAGATTTTGTCACTACAACTGCTTACTTCACCTTGTCTTCAGTAGGCTAGATTAGGTTATACTAGAATAACAACAATGAAAATTCAATGACTTTACTCATTAACATTTTATCATGTGTGTTGCTTCCTGCTTCGGAGTGTACACATCAGTCATACAGGGCTCTGCTGCTCAAAGTCACTTGGTTACCCATTCTAAAACAAATTGCTATGTCATAGATGTAGTACCATTAGAAATACTGTATTAGGCTTCCTTGTGATTATGGACAAACTACAAAAAACAGTAAACTGACTTCTCCTTTCTGTGGCTCAGCTCAGAAGTGATGCATGTTGCTTCAGCTAATCACTTATTGGACAGTCTTTTGGGCCTGTGTAAATGAAAGGTGGCTGAGTTATGTTTGGCAGTGTATGGTTATTAAGTGATCACTAACTACCTGCCACATTAGAGGCAAAATTCTTTGATCATCAACATGTAAGATGTCTCCTATGTAAGAGTTCTTAGACCTCCCTAATTCTCGTTAGATGATAACAGCTCATTTCATATTTCATTATAATTCTATATGAATGTTCAGAATGCCTTGTAAGTCCCTATTATCCAAATACAATATCCATCTAATTTATCATTCTGGTTAATCAAACCGCCAGACTGTTAGACCTCTAGATATTTATAGTTTCATAAGAAAATAACTGATAGGAGATAAAATATTAGACATGTGCAGGCAAAGAAAATGTTGAACCACCATTTCTAAGCCTTAAAGCATTGAGATGAGAACAGCTGAAATAAATCATTGTCTTTGAAATATGAATATAAAGAGACGCATCTTGAGTATGGTCCCCAATATATCATATTAATAATAGATTATAATGTCTTCTAAAAGTTTTAAACTTTTGCCTGTCACCTAAAATATCAAAGTAAAAAATTAAAGATAGAACCACATTTACAATACATACATAATTAATATTTATTCCATATATTATAGTCAAGAATATCTTGTAGATGATACAGATGGGATTTGTATGCCAACCTGAATCCAGGAAACAAATCTTACCCAGAAAGGACAAGGTAGTCACAATAATGCTGCTCAGAACCAAAGATGACTTTGTATCACTTCTCAGATCCAGTATCTCAGACACTGACCAGGGAGGAGTGCAGTGCAATTTTCAATAACAAATCTGAAGAATGAAGTTCTCCCAGTGATCAAATGTTTTGTATGATTTCTCTGCCTTGTTTGTCATGGGTGGAATACCAGTGTTTTAGGAAATAGGGTAATGAAAGTATATACATTATATAAAATCACTTAATATTTCTTCATGATACAAATGACTCTCTTATGTGGATATCATGGAACCTGCATGATAAATATCAGTTTTCATTGTTCTGGAGATTTAGAAAAAGTGCTGTTTAACAAGTGTTTCTATTTAACAAAAAGTATTTTTTTTAAATAATGCAAACTGTAGATCACATTATACTCTTGCTTCTTATATGCTAAATATTCTAAGCAATGTGAAAAAATTTTCTTATTATTTTAATAAATAACTAATAGGATTCTCTAGAATTTTCTTTGAGTGAATTTCATGGCTGTAATGTGCATGTTTAGTATTATTTTGCATTGTTTGATTTAAAATCTACTTAATTAAAATATTCTGGATATTTGCTTAGACCAGGTGGTGAATGACTAGGTTTAGCAGATTAATTTCATTTGAATCAACTAGAACTCATAATACCGAAAACCACTGTGTTCTTATATATCTATATCCCCCTGTACTCATTGAATTGCACTGTCCATTTAAATAATTAATTTTTTAGTATTGTTAAATGTTTAATTACTTTAAAATACACACAATGTAAAACTTGTCATTTTAACCATTTTCAGTGTACATCTTAGTAACTTTTAGTTCATTAATATTGTTGAAACTAATCTCTTGAACTATTTTTACATTGCAAACTTAGTATTTTTCAGTGATGAAAATAATAAGAGCAGCCAGGCGTGGTGGCGCACGCCTTTAATCCTAGCACTCGGGAGGCTGAGGTAGGAGGAGCGTTGTGAGTTCGAGGCCGGCTTGGGCTACAGCGCGAGCACAAGGCCAGCCTGAGCTACATAGTGCGACCCTGCCTCAAAAAACCAGGGCTGGGGGTTTGGCTCAGCAGCTTACGCGCCTGCCCTGGCAGGTGCGAGCCGGTGAGTTCAATCCCCGGTGCCGCAAAAAAAAAAAAAAAGAAAAAAAAGAAAAGAAAATAATAAGAGTTGTAGGTTGCTCTGGAAATGAATATATATATAATCTCCTAATTCAGAGAGTCTGGCATATATATGATGTTCTAATGCATCTCTTCTGTACTTATTATTCTCTAAGTGGACCTATCTCAGAGATATATGTAACCTAATACTTCTTTTTCACTTTTCCCAGTGTACATGTAGCAAGTGCCTCTAGATACCCTAGTAGTGAAAGATTAGATAACATGTAGGGAGAAAAGCAAATGGATAAATAAAGATTTAAAGCAGAAATTCTAAACCACTATGATTACAACAGAATGGACTAAAGAGGGAAACATTGGCAAGCGGACATATTATAGAAGTTTTTAAACTGAAATTTGGTGAATTAAAGAAAATTCTTAAGCCAGGTCTTATTTAACTATTATATCTCCTGTACAACACACACACAGACACATGTATGCACACGCGCACACACATACACAGATGGAAGCAAGTTACATTAAATCATAGACACCGAGGACTTAAGCGAGGTTACAAAGTGAAGTTCATATTAAGATGCAACTCTGCTTATTTCTAGAATAATCTCATTCCATCACCTTTTCCTCTGAAAAATTGTTTTGTATTACTAGGAGAAATTCTCAATTTTGAGTTCCATTTTTCACGTTATTATTAAAGGCATCTAAAAGGATACTATAATCCCTACTATTTCCTCTCTTCTGGTTATTAGTGAATGTAGAGGAAATAGAAAACACAAGTAATTAATTCTTCCTCTTACTTTCTTAATACTACCATTGAAATTAAAGCAAAGAGAAATGCTTTTAGGGAGTCTCTTGGTGTAAAATGCTTCGCACAGTTTCACGTAAGATTTACACAAGGGGACTATCCAGCTTCTGCCCAAATTATTTAATTGTATCCTGAGGCCTTAGTGTATTAAAAAAATGTAATGAGGAGGTGGAGATATAACATAAAATCTGTATTTTTAAGAAATCTCTAGCTCAGAGTAAATGAAGGGAACAGGGAATCAATTATACTTGAGTACGCGATTTGAATAAAGAAAAATGCCAGAATGTTTGAAGCTTATGTATTCAAGATGGTAGAATGAGCCTGATAGTGGATGACTACATTTTAATAACATGACTACAGAACAGAAAAGAAGGAAAGGGGAGAAATTAAAAACCACAAATACTTTGCAATGAAGAACTGCTGTACAGTTGCAGAAAAACTGTTACAAGTGAAAAACCTACAATTACTTTCAATGAATAATGGGAAATCCACTTAAATTTGCAGAGATAAAGTAGAAATAACTTGGAAATTTAAAATGTCTACTTTTTACATCACCTTTTAAGGGTATGAAAATAAATTAGTTGAAAGTGGACAATGAGATATTATCAAATAAAGGGAATAACTGCAAAACAGAAAGACGCACACATTCTTTATACTTATTTTGCATATATTTTCCAAGTTTACAATTAAAACACTGTGCCGGTGTCTTAAAAACATACTCATACATATTTGTGTATGCATGTGCAAACAGATGTATCCACAGTTTTGTGTGTGTGTTCATTAATATTTGTGTAGATACTATCTGTCCTCAATGTACAATAGGGTTGTATCTCAATAAGCCTGTCATAAGTTGAAAATACTGTAAATCAGTAAGTGCTTTAATGCACCTAACTTTTCAAACACCTTAGGTTAGATGAGACTTGCCTTACATGACTTCTAAACATTAAGTTAGCTAGTTAGACAAAAATATTTAACACAAAAGCTGTATCTTTAAAAGTGTTCAGTATCTCATGGTACTTACTGAATATAGCATACTATAGAGTATTGGCTTTTGTTCCAGTAATTATGTGGCTATGTGGGATCTATGGCTTTTTGCTACTGTCCAGAGTCACAAGACACTACTGTACATATGAATAGCCCAGGAAAACATCAAATATCAGAATACTAAGTATGGTTTCCGCTAAGATACATCGTTTTGCACCAAAGTAAGATCACCAAACCTTAAGTCAGATGACTGCAAGGAACTATTATTTTAATTGTAATGGGATAATAACTCCTTTCTTCCATGGCTCTTTTGAGGACTAAGTTAGATCATATATGTAAAATGATAAACAGAATCCTTGATAATTTTCAGAATGTCCATAAGAAGAAAGTTAAAGAAGGAACTTAAACAATATAGAGTAGGTTATTATTAATTTGTGCCAAATGTGGGGTTTGTATTTGAGCTAAATTTAGATATGGGAATCACAAAGGCCAAAGACAAAAAGAAATTATGAAGAACTTCTTATTCTCATGGTCTAATAAAAAGCATAGAAAATATTACCTGGTATTAGTTGTACAAGGGTGTATTGCTTCCTTCAGACTTAAAGCACTTATAAAATAGTGAAAAGGGCAGTGAAGGGTAGACCACATTTTTAGTATAGTAGACATTTTTATGTATATTAGTTAAAAATATTATAACATAGTATCATAGATTAATAATTAAAATAAAAATTGCACAAAAATTTTATGTTGTGTTGCTTCTACCATTTATGGCAAGAATTTTCTTTGTAACATTCAATATGTTTATAATTACTCATTGAGAAACATCTAGAGTACTAACTGTCTTTGCCACTCTTGTCAATAGTAGGGATAGAATTTTCAGTAAGACAGAAATTCCTATCCTTATGAGTCTTTTATTCTAAAAAGAGAGGAAGGTAATAACAAGACAGAATACATTGAATGTTAAACGGTGGTAAATAAAGAAGACATAAGGATAGGAACTATCCAAGTGTTTACAAAATCTCACTGAAAAAAAAGTGACAATAGGATTAAAACCTGAAAGAAGGGGGCGGGATAACTATGTAGATACTCAGGAGAAAAGTAGACCAAGAAAAGAAATAGTAATACAAAAGTTTCTCCACACTACTATATTGAAACACCACTAGTAATTATTTTCTACTAATTATTTTCCACAGGCAAGGTTCTTTAATATGCTTAAGTACCTTTGCATTTTGAATTCTAGCTACATTCCATAACGCACAGTGTCTCTGAATTTCATCTTTTAACTTGTTGGCTTTCTTTCTAACTTATTGATCTTTTCTGTATCTCTGAGTCTTTTTACACGCTTTCCTAAGTTCACAAAAAAAAAAAAAAAAAAAAAACTTCTTTCATAGTCTTCCCTATATGCTACATGGTTATCACTCAAAAACCATATTGCTGAAATTCACATCCATTTGTAGTTTCTTTTCACATGGACTCCGGATGCAACCACATGAATTTCTTTGGCCAGCATTCCACCAGCAAGCTAGATGATTTTGCATATTAGAGCTTGTCTTCTGTGGATGCTCACTAAGGTCAACAGCTACCAAGTTGTAAAGAAGCATGGACTAGATTACTAAATGGATAGAGTGCCAGAGAGAGAGAGAGAGAGAGAGAGAGAGAGAGAGAGAGAGAGAGAGCAGTCAAGTGAAGTAGCACTAATACAACAAACTATTAGAGAAGAGTTCTTGAACCATTAATCCAGTTTTCCAGCCAGCTAAATGCAATTAATTGTCTCCACAACAAAATTTGACATACTTTCAACAGCCATGATTCTTGACCCACAGAATCATAACTTATGATTTTTTGTTTGCTTGTTTTTGTTTTGTTTTGCTGCAGAGCTGGGAATTAAACCCAGGGCCCCATGTGAGCTAGGCAGGCACTCTACTACAGAGCTACGTCCTCAGCCCCTGATCTACAGAAACATGACAAAGAAATTATGTTTTTTTTACTATGTCATCGTAAGTTGTTTTTGTTGCTGTTATTTCATGTGCACAGGGAGAAGGCTGTGTCCTTCTTACACAGCAATAAATATTCACGTAGTTAACTCTTACTTATCTACAGTAGCTAAAATTAATCAGTGAAGATGCATTTCTTGTATTGCTGAACAGCTAAATATTAATGTGAATAATAACACTCAGTACCAAATCCCCGTTTACTACGTACACAACAGTATTCTAAGTCCTTCTCCTTGCATTGCTATCTCACTTAATTTTTGAACTAATGTGAGGTAATAGGCACTACGTCAGCCACAATTTACAGATAAGGAAAACTAAGGCACTGAGTTTGAGGGGCTCCCTATTAACTCCTGTATACAGTTCTCATGGTTGGCACAAATTGGTAACCATCAAATCATTTATCACAATTCTAGTTATATATTGCTCAGAAAGACATTCTTAATAGACACAGTCTTGGATGCCTGCTATGCTTAAAAGAATATGCCTTGGCCCTGTTATACTTCCTTACTAAGAAATAAAGGTAAGCTTGTGCTGGACTTATCACTTCCTACAGTGTATTATAAATATGTCTAAATTTCCTGTGTGGTGTGATGTTTTGACATCTGTTAAAACTGTTCTCATTGAGGCAGGTCTTTGTAATTCTTAGAGATAGCAAGTTGTTCAGCCTAGAATATGTCTTGACAAGAAAATGGCTCTGTTCAGATCCGTACTTCCTCTGTCTGGGCTATGCATAATATGAGGCAACATTCCTGTTTTAATTATTCTAAAGCCAGATAACAGGCACCTAGAGACCATTTCTGTATCTCAAAGCCCACTAGAATTAGTTAGACTAGCTAGCTAGTCCTTAACTCCTCAACCCTTCCCTGCTTTGCTTGCTTAGTGGAGACCCAAATAAAGACAGCGACTTTCACCTGTTCATTTCCATCTTCTCTCCCCTGACCACTCAGATACTGGTCCTATTTTCTTGGGCAGCATGCCATGCTTCTTGCCTCTTAAGTTCAGTGAGAGTAATTCTTTAATTTCGTATACTTCTCCTCCTACAATGCCTGTAACTAATATTTAAAGTGATGTTTAAGGACACCAGCAGGAGGACCTCTGTTTCCATTTACAAAACACAAGCAAGTGTTTTCCTGTTTCAGTCTCAAGGTGTATTCTTTTGTTCTGCTTAAGTATGTGTGTTCTGTGGGCATCTTGCCAGGCCCACTGTATCTGTTCCCCACAGGGAGGGAAGGGGTCCTTTGTGGTAGGTAACACAGTTGCATGTAGATGCGTCCTGCTGTGTTGTCTGCTGAAGGACTCATGCTATTAAAGCTGATCTCACTCCATTTCTTCTCCGTGTGAGCACTGTTCTTCCATCCATCACTTGACTGCATTGCATTTCCCTTGGTGCTGCCAATACCAAGATTCAGTAGGTAGAAGTGCTCAGATTTTTTTTTCTCCCAAGAGTAGGCAACAGACACCACTTGCATCTCTATATTTACATATATCATTAGTCAATTGGTATCTGTTTTACCCCGTATACTGGGAAATCAAAGGGGAACTCAGCCATGATTATTTTTATATTCTCTTTTATCACCAGGACCTGTTTGTGGCAGATTTGTAGAATGTTTTTCAATTGAGAAACTGAGTAATTGAATTAAGCATAGTATTGCATGATTAAGTATCAGGCATGGTGTCTCAGATATTAGTGCTTTCCTTAGGAACTTCCTGATACATATTTATCCTCTAAGAAGTCCTAAAGAAGTGAAATAATTGGTATGATAGGATCAGTTGACACAATATAGAAGACTAAATATCCTGAGTTACCCTCTTTAGACAACATCTGGATCAGAAAGGTGAAATGTAACAAATAGCCCTTTAATTACACGATCCGGCTCAAAAGAGAATTAAGAATTATTTCAAAAGTGATGAAAAAGAGAAAAAAGAAAAAAATTGTATAAGAGCTAAACTGATGTTGATACTGTGACTTCCTCCCCTGGTGACATTGCACCATGCTGACAAAATACTCCTTTGCAATAATTGTAAAATGTCAAGAAGTGAGCTCATGGAACTACAGAGGTGTGCAATGGAAGCAGCAGCTGTGCATGGTGACAGGATTGGTGAAATTTTGTAAAGATACACTGTATGCAAGAACTCTTCATCAACAAAGGGAGACATAAAAAAAATGGTTGCATTAGGACTACAAAACCAGGCAGGTCCTCTGAAAGCCAGGTCCCCTGAAAATCTGAAATGACATGCATGTTCTTCCCTGGAGTTTGTAAATACTTTCACTCTGAAAGATCTGGGAAACTTCATTTTAGGAACTGTCTACAGTACTAGTACAATTGCAGTAGAAAATAAGCATATCCTCTAAAAGGACAATTCTAACACCAATGAGGATTTGAATAGAAAAATATATTCTCTACATCTAAACACAAGTTCTTATTCAAACATTAAGAAAAAAGACGTAAGGCCCTGTAAAAGTCAAAGAAAAGTGGGGCAGGGGCAGAAACAGAAGCAGAAGTCAGGTACAGAATAGAAAATGGGGGTGGGCAGGGATGGTATAGCATTGCTCAGGTGGGGAGGGTCAAACATAACCTGTGAAGTGTGAGGGCGAGGGCTGCTTCTATAGCAGCTTCAGGCCTGTGATTGGGCCAAGCATAGTCTGTGATTGGTTCAAATTCGGGCCTGCAGATTGGTTAAAGTGAGTGTGGGTCTCTGGGACACCTGGCAGCTATCCTGGTAGTGATTCAGAGACAGGACTCGTAGGATCTGTGATTGACAGCTGTCGCCTCTCCGTGACAATCAGCGGGGTTGAAAAAGAGAATCTTCAGAAGGGCTAGTTGTGTTCTTCAAAGATTATTGGGGCTTGGGGAGCTTGGAGATCTTAAGCTTAACAATGGACCCAAATTCCCTCCTTCCCCCAGTCATAGCCTTGTTAGGGTGTCCCTTCTTCTTCAAAGAGGCAGTAGTGGCGTGTGAAGTGACAGCAGAGGAAGGGCACGGTGGCTGACAACCTAGGTGCACCTCCTGCCAGCGGCCAGGAGGACAGGCTGGACACACCCTCGGAAGTGGTGGGAGGACACTGAGGCAAGCGGCACCTTGTTGGTTCAGTTCACTCTGGGGCTGCAGGTGGAGGGATGGGAAGGGGAGCAAAGAAAAAAAGCAACCCGGGAGGGGAATGAAAAACCCTAGGCCAAACCACGTCCCCTCACCCATCAAGAGAAATAAACGGAGAGTCAGATTCTTCTCGAGCGGCTCAATGAGAACAATAGCAGAATTAGGATCAGGAAAAATAGTAAAGACATAAACATATTGCAAAAACAATAAAAGCAAACGTGTGAAATTAGAACAATCAGATTTGAAAATGAAACAACAATTCTAATCATGAAGGTTACATTCACTGGGATTCAAAAAACTCAAGGTGTTTTTCAAGTAGCTGCTTAGATACAGCCAAAAGAGAATTCCTCGCCTGGAAGAGAGATATGAAAAAAAATTATCAAAAATACAGTACCCAGAGAAAATGATACAGAAAATGCCAAAGAATTCAGAGTTAAAAAATATAAATGATTAATCGTAAGTGTATTCATAATTTTGAGAGAGAAAATACTAACACATGAGAAAAACAATATTTTAAGAGGTAAAGGATGAGTATTCTCAATAACTAAAGAATGACATAATTCCTTTGGTTTCAGAAATACAACAGATTTAAGTAGAATAAATAGACCCACATGTAGTTATGTCGTAGTTGAGTATAATAACAAAGGCAAATCTAAGATCCTAAAATCCATTACAGAAGACACATTACCTGGAAAAACAAGATAATTTGAAGATTAGGCAATTTTTCCAAAAGCCAAAAGACAGCAAAATATTATTTTCAAACTATTAAGGGGCAATAATTACTAGGTCATAATTTTGTAAGTAGCTACTCCATAGAAAATTTGTTGAGGTAAAAGTGTTTTCTGACAAAAATAAATTTTTTTTTTTTAGAATTTTTACCACTAATGGATTTTATAAACAAATTTTGAAAGAAGTTCTCTGAGTAAATAGAGAATAAAGAAATCAGAGGAAGATCTGAGAAACAAGTATTAATGAATGGCAGGGAAAGATTCTGATAAATATATAAGTAAATTGCAATCAGCATTCATGATGTAAATATAATGATATAAATCTTGTTGAAGGAGAGAAACCAAAGTAGAATGAAAATACTAGATAGCAATGATTCAAAAACAGAACATATAGGATGGGACATAAAGCATTTTAAGTTCTTTCAGTCATAATGGGAAAATGGTGACTAAACTTTAAATTATGCAATTTAAATTTTTTAGAGTTATACTAAAAGAACTAAAGTGAATACACTTTATATCATTAAGTAGGAAAATGAAATAGCACCTGTTTCTTAAAATCATAGAAAAATGAAGGAAAAAGGAGAGAAATGTCAGGATTGATGAAGCACAGAGCATGAATGCTAAAACACTGAGTTAGTAAATGATAAATTTGAATATACTGGGGAACCTAGGAGTCAGCAGTGGTCATATTAGTGTAAGATATGGTAAAACCTATGTATACAGAACTTCTGAGAAAAAAAAATTGAAGAACCCCCCCACATACACACACAAATGTAAGCAGACTTCAATAAAATGATTCAAAAGGTCATCTTTCAGTACTTTGAGGTAATTCTGGCAGTAGAGACAAAAGTCCAAGGTGAATTTTAACAGCTCTCCATCATGATATATTTATGTGAAGCATCATCTTTAAAACTGCACATTTTATGTTTGTGCTTGCTTTCATCCAAATAATGCTCCTCCCTATGTTGATGGCCATTCTATTTATATATGGAGAGTACTACATTCTTATAAAGAAAGATAAACTTGAGTCAAATGACTTCAGGTAAATGTATGCAGTTAGAGATCATAACATTAATTGAAATAAATTATACACGCAAATATAAATTTTGTACTGTTTCTCTTCTGTGAGAAACCCAAAGGATAAATAAGGAGCAAAATGGTGGATGGATACTGGAAAATACGAATAACATGTTCAGATAGGAAGGAGAACAAGGAGGAAGGGAAAAGGAATTAAAATAAAAAGAGAATGGAAAGGAAAAAATGGAAACAAAGCTTTTGTTAATAGGGAGAGGAAGAAGGATTGAAGGGACAGGAGGAGAATAGGGGAAACAAAGAAGAATTAAGACATATTATTTAGAGGTACAAATTCCCTATGATGAATGTGATCATTCTGTATAGCAAAAATGCACTAATAAAAATAAATTTTTAGAAGATATTGTTTTATTTGTTTGCTATCGCTTTCACTGTAGTAGAACTGGAGCTAGAATTGATCAGAAGTTTCTGTTGAATTAATATCCCTGGCGCCTAGAAGAGTGTCTGACAGAAATTAAATATTCAAGGAATTTGTATCACAGGATTTATTAGTAAATCTGGAAACCTGTTCATAAACTTTTCTAGGTTGATTTTGCAATTTATTTATACCCAGTATTTGAAGAATATCTAATTCTTGAAGGAGGCTGTACTTGTATTAAATAAACATTCATAATGGATTGATAGACAGAAATGAACAATTCGTCTTTATGCTGCACATTGCCTTGTTATTCTGTGTAAATTATTTGTCCTGAAGTTTCAGCCTCTTACCTACTAGGACATTGTCTATTTAGAAAGAGCATCTCTATGTCACTATAAAAGAGGAGGCCAGCTGTTTACTTACGTATCAGAAATACATTATTCGTTGTCATCCTGTTGTGATTTTAATTTCTCTTAATATTTTAGAAAGAATTACATTGCAAAGAGTGTCACGATTGCCTGATATTTTTCTGGCATTTGAATATTCTGGAAAGCTGGGCACGGTGGCACAGACCTGTAATCTTAGCATTCAGGAGGCTGAGGTAGGAAGATGGCTGCAAGTTCAAGGCCAGCCTGGGCTACATGGTGGATTCAAGGCCAGCCAGCTCTACAAAGTGAAATTCTATCTCAAAAACAAAATAAAACCAAAGAAAACAACAACAAAAAATGCTTTCCTGAGAATTGATTTCAAACCTAATATGATGTATGAACTAAGTCAGCCAATCGCAGAAGCTGACCTTCTCCTCAATCAGATGCTGACAGCTGCCAAAGCAGAAACATACAAGGCCAATACCCTAGGAACCAAGCAGGTCCTGGGTGTTTGTCACTTTTAGCCCTCTGGCTAAATACTGCCTGCTGTAGCAGGGTGGGGCATTTTGGGCTATCTTTGTATTAGAACGCTGCACAGTTGTAGAACTTTTCTCCTTCCTCAAACTTCACAAATTTAAACTGGTTCAATTTTTCTTTTAACAAATAAGTGAATATCATCTTTGGGCATCTATACCCAAATGGGCTGGAAGCTTCTGGTCCTCTCACTTATCAGAGTCAAAGAATTCTCTTTTGTTCTTGAGCCAATTACTTTATAATATCATTACATTTAAAAGTTCTAAATAATAAGAATTTAATAACTATATCTGCATAAATTTAACACTGACATTCTATTACTTTGAAATCAACAAATGCTTGTAATATAGGAAGATCCCCGTTGATTCCTCAAAATATATTTGTCTTCAGCAAAACCCTTAAATTATGCTTAAAAAAGAAACAGAGATTATGCAATTAGGGAACATTTAAGTGGGTTACACCTTATTCAAAACATGTTGCAAATTAGAGTTAAAAAAAAAAAAACCATTGTGGAGTGCGGGAGACAAAATGTGGCCAGCATAGAGTTTTATAACTTTATTTCCTTTTATATTAGTATGTGTTTAGGATACATAATAATTATGTTCATCTTGAAGAATTGGTAAGTTGCTGGGAATTTAGCTCAGCGGCTCAAGCGCTTGCCTGGTAAGCGTGAGGTCATGAGTTCGATATCCGGTACCAAAAGAAAAATAAAAATGGATAAGTACATATAACATGTCTTGATAACTTTTACTCCCCCACACTCTCCTCACTCACTTTTTCGGGTTGCTATGGTATATAATTAAGAGTATATAAGTGTATAGTGTACAATATTTAAGAGGAGTTTTATGAAGCTTGATATAGAGGCCTTAGTCTGTGAGGGTGGTGTAAGTAATGAAGCAAGTTAGGTTGTTAATACGTGTGCACAAAACCACAAACTTGGAAAGCCCCCAGGGCAAATTTTTCTTTTTTTAGGCTGGTCTTTAGTTTACCATGTAGTCCAAGCTGACCTGGGACTCACAGTGGTTGCCATGTTTTAGGCTCTGGAGTATTGGAATTACAGTCCTGAGTCACCACTCTCAGCCCTACGAGCCATTGAAAGGCAACGTGAATGTACTATTTTTGTGTAACTTCTAGGATGAAGGACTGAATTCTTTATCTTACCACTAGGAAATTATGTACTAAGCTCTTCACTCATGCAGCATGACTTAACTATATTCCTCAAGTGAATGTTATCTAGAACCTCTGAAAATTACTGGAGAAGCTTGTGCACTACAATTTTGATTATAGTCTCAGCGTATTGTAAGCTGTTGAACAGGATGGGCTAATTTAACAATGATGGTGCCTAACAATTTAAATTATTAAATAAACCCATAAGCAAATATATAAATTTGTATATAAATTTACATTTGTTAAAAAATTGTAAAATTTGTTAAACATCAAGCTGGATGAATGACACTTCTGCAAAAAGGAATTTTGATGTCTTTGTATAATTTTTACAGATGTTGAGATTATTTTCTGGTCATCTTTAAATTGTTTGTATTAAAATAGATATCTTAATCACATTTCAACATAAAATGTTCTTTTCTAAATAAACCTGAATTTTTAAAATAAAAGACCAGAATTTTTAAAATAAAAGACCAGAAATATCTTTGATGAAATATCTTTGCATGCTAATCTATTGAATATCTTGAAAACTAATTTCCTCCTGTTATGTCACGTTATACTCAAAATCCATATTTGTATTATTGTGCAATATTTATCTTCATTCTAAAAGGTAAAGTAAGTTTTATAAACTAACTCTTCCAATTCCCAAATCTATTTAGTTTTAAAATAAAATCTAAAATTTAGATAGGTAAGGAATATCTTCAGGAAAAAATATCTTCAAAATGCTATTAACAAATTTGAGCCTGTATAGGGAGTGAACTGGCAATTGTTTGAGGTTTTGTTTTCTTTTGGTTTGGTTTTTAATGACTGACAGTATGTGCTAAATGTTATCCTAAAAGGATATGCCTTCTATTTTGTAGATCTCCAATGAATTTGCTTACTATTGAGAATGAATTCTGAATCAACTGGTCAAGCAACAAAATAAATCTATAAATCTATAAAGATATAAAGATATAAAGATAAGCTCCCCATACATTCATACACAAAGGCAGCGTAGTCTAATGCTGTGCTTCTCAAAATCACTGTAGACATAAAGAACCTAGGGATCATGTTAAATGTAGATTACAGTTCAGTGGGTCTAATTTGGGGCCTGCATTGTTCATCTCTAGCCACGTTCCAAGCAATATCTGTACTGCTGCTTACAGTTCATACTGAACAACAGTGGATACTTGCATATTAAGATGTGTTTCACTATCATTTTACTTTCCCACCATAATTAATACTGCTCTGATGAAGGCAACATTAAATGATTCATTTTAAAAAAAAATCATCTTCCAACTGTGAGCAGATATACTTCTAAATGATGATGCCTATGAGTCAATAGAAATTTTATATGTGGAATCAATGTTTTTGTAATTTGGGGGGTTATTTTTCCAGGTTTTACTATTTCATTGAATCTGTAGGTATTATCTTCCATAGTTTTCCATTTAAAAATGTTAAATCTTTTATTTTTCTGTGAGTTTAAGAGAAATACAGAAAAATGAATATTCACTGGATCCTTTTCTGTTCTAAATTTAACAGTTTGTGATTTCTGTTTTCTTATCTTCTTCCTTGTAATTACTGTGTAAATTGCAGTAGGTATAGTGTTGGTTCATTCTCAATAATTTTTGTTTTTCCTAAAGATAAATTTAAATGAAATAAGCAAACATATATATATATGTATTAATTCATTAAATTTATTTGGTGATTTTTCATATCCTTTATTTTATTTATGCAGTCACCCATTAATAGCCTCTAATTTCAACAGTTGAAGTTATAATTGGTTACATAGATGGTATTACCTTTGAAATCCTTAGTCTCCTAGCTATATAGATTCATTTATTACCTTCTGTTTAATCTACTATCCTGGAGCCTTTCATTTGTGTCAGCTGCTGACCCTTGAAGGATGTCTAATTTTCCAGCTTCTGATTATCACAGCCTTCATTAAGGGGAGACTACCACTGATGAATTCTTTTGTTTTGAGTGCAGTTCAATAGCTATGCCTTTCCAGTTCATATTAAAATCACAACACCAGGAAGAACTTTAAAGGGAATAGTTATGGAGAACTCATAAGCATCTGTAGAAATTCATTTCCAATTCTTACTAGCCTAGAGCACAATCCTTTAATTCTGCCATATTTAATATCATATCTCATAAAAAATTTCTCAACATGCTAGCAACTAGATAACTGATTGCCATTTGGACCAAAACAAAAGTTTTCTCTACCTTTATGTTTCATTGATCATGGTCATGATACTCTAGGAGCAGGGATGGGAAGGCTGAGTGTATATTGCCATCTCAGGGTGAAATCCTGTACTATTTCATGCAAGATAGTGGTAATGTGCTTCATGGCCTGTGAAGATTTATCAGATTATTAGTGACAAAGCATGAGAACCAAATTATATAGTTCTGATGCCTCGAGAATGGCAACTAATAGTGGTAATACAACAACAAAAAAGCATGTTAAACTGTTAAAGCATAGTCTTTTTTACTTTACAACCTAGCCCATGTTTTCGGATAGATCAGTTTGTGAGTAATACATCAATTTCTAATTTATGAACAATAAGAGGGACATAAGTGATACATGTATGTGAACCGAAATTTTTGAAATTTCTTTTTATATTGGCCAAAAATGTATTACAAAGATATAAATAAGTATGTGAGAATATAAAATACAGGAAATAATTCCATAAGTACTTTTCATTCTTTGGAATAGATACAAAATTTTAAAAATTTCATATAATAATAAAAATTTTGAATAGCGTACGATTTTTAGCAGCAGAAATATGAAATCCTAAATATTTGTTCATTTGTTTAGAAGTGACATATGTAATACTTTTCCTTCTGCATTCATGTAATTTCTTTAGGAAACACAAACATTAAGTGAGGCCTTGTGAAATATGCCAGTTGTTCTAGATACTCAGGAGACTGAGGCAAACATTTGTAAATTTAAGCCCAGCCTGGGGAACTTAGCAAAATCTTGTCTAAAATCCAAAAACAATTTGAAGATGGACTCAACACAGAGTGTTTGCTCAACATGTTTGAGGCCCTGGGTGCTAACCCCAGTGCTAGTAAATAAGTAAATAAATAAATATCTGTGTTATGGTTCATGTTCAGATGTTTGATGATTCTTGAACATTTAACATGGTTAAAATAACATTTATAATTTAAAGCATAAGGAAGTTGTTTATTGTTGAAAAGCTATTACTTTCAAATCTGTGTTTCCCACTTTGTCCAAAAATTTATTCTGATTTTACTGTTAAAATTATTTTCATGCCTAGATCTTGTAACCTGAGCAACTACTTCTAAGATGACAATATATAATATATCAACTAGTGTTATTTCCTACATTTTTTTGAAATTCTGTACCATTTCCATCCTTTTGTTGTTGTTGTTTTATTTTTAAAAAATCTCTTTCTCAAATTTCATTATTTCTAAGTGAATTATCAATTTCTTCTAAATGTATGCATTCATTTTAAACAGGGGTAAATGAAACAATATCATTCGTTCTGATCCTAGGTAACCTGTGTTCCCCAGAACTTAACATACACTTCTTAGAAAAGAGAAGAAATTGCATGCTAAGCATTCATTTAAGATTTTCAAGAGAACCAAAATGATGGAATACCAATCAGTAGCAAAATTCAGCCTCTCCAAAACCTGAAATCCAGACACTTGGAAAATAACAACTTGGCAAAAAGGTTAAAAAAAAAAAAAAGTAGACTTCCAGGAATCAAGAAGGATCTAACAGGAAAATTAGTAGCCCTCAGGATTGGCAGCTCCAGGAAGAAATGAAAGACCTAGTCAGCAACACTAGTCACATACACGCACACACACAAAAACAGATATTACAAACTGTAGTATCAGTGTGGGGTTTTTACTCAAAAATGATACCTGTAGCTTAGCAGGCAGCAGTTACAGAGGGAAGCTAGGAACCTAGTGCAGTACAGCACCTGCCGTCTTCCCAGAGACTGTTTAATTAGGTTCCATTTTGAGAAGGTATTGATGATTTAAGATTAAAACTCAGAACAACTGAAAACAACTTCACTTCAGGATTTCCAGTATAAGCCTACCACAGTGACTAGGTGAGAGACAGATTTCTTAAACAGTATGGGACATAAAAGTTCAGATAAACACCAACACAAATATAACAGGGAACCTTAGTACGCTACTATTGCAAATACATCAACCAGACAAAAACTAACAGAAATATTGAACAACTGAACACGCTAGAAAGTTCTGGAGTTTCCACTCGTGCAAGTCTTAACCATTTCAAATTTTTTATTTTCTAATTCATTATCAATTTAACCAGTATTTTTCTTTACTATTCTTTTAAAAATAAACTGTATTGTACATACAATAGAGGCTACACATAGAGTGGCTCACATAATGAACTTATGTTGTAATGAACAAATCAACATATCTTGTAAATAATATCAATTTTAATACAATTTTGTTGCTTTTCTAGGTTTTAGTATTCATCAGCAATTATAAATAAAAATGCTGTCTCAAATGACTACTTTATGAACTCATTGTTAAACTGACTTTTCAAGCTCTGAGAGTTTTCTTAAATTGTAGCTGTGCTATTAACTTTCTCCCAATGATTTTCTGTCTTCTGAATATAAACTGTATAAAAGCTAAGAAAATTAAAACTTTGTTCTTTAAAGCCTATGGATAAATAGAAATAGAACAACAGAGTTGTAAAACATGCGTGAGTAAAAGTCATTGAGAAGGACTCTATAATCCCTTATTGTTTGATAAATGAATAGACTCATGTCATTACCTCTTTTCTGCCTTGTCATTACCATATCCTACACTGCCCAAAATCATCACAAGGTCTTACATTTGGGAATTGTAAATGGTTCTGATCTTCTGTAGTTTAATTTCCAACAGTATTTGTCTCTCTTGCACATTATTACACACTAACTAAAGGATCAACAATTTATTTTCTGTAAATATCATATAAATATTTACTAAACACAATATATATTTCAGGCCTTACAGGCTAAGGGATATTGTTGGTCACTACTCAAATTTTTCACTGTAACACAAAATTAACCATTGGCAATATGTTAACAGATGAGTATGACTATATACCAATAATACTTTATTCTTGGATAATTAATTTTGAATTTCATGTTTTCTACTGTTGCATAATATTGTTCTTTTGACTGTTTTCAATCATTTAAAAGTATGAATAACCTGCTTTGTTCATGGGTCATGCATAAACAGGTGGCAGGCTAGATTTGGTCCCAGGTCCATAGCTTGTTCAATTTTGTTGCTGCTTATCTTCTACGTATTCTGAAATTTTATCATTTGTTTTAAACATTTGTCATTTCTTTATGCTGAGACTATTCAAAATTCTCTCTAGTAAACATTTTGAAATATCCAAGTTTTGTCAACCGTAGTTACCCTGTTCCCCTCTATAGATTTGTATGTTTTTCTTCCTATGTAGCTTCATCCTTTTACCCATTAATCATCCTCTCTCTATCCCTCATCTCCAATACCCTTTCCAGGTTCAATTAACCTCTATTCTACTCTGTACTTATATGAGATCAACTTTTTTGTTTCCACATGTAAGTGAGAATGAGCAGTGTTTGCCTTTCTGTGCCTAATTTATTTCACTAAACATAGCATCGTCAGTTCCAGCCATGTTGTGTGAAATAGGTATGCTGGTTACCTTGATCTGATACTTATATATTATGTATACATATATTGATATATCACATTGTACTACATAAATCTGTATAAATATGTTCTATGAAAGTATATGACAATAATTTTATTCCTCACTGGATAATAATATCTTCAGTAAGGAACAAAAGGTGCTCATCAACAGCAGGAGCGTTACTCTGTGAAGAGAATAGCTCAAAGCTGGACTGACAGGTTTGTGCACTGCCCATGTGGCCCACATGAACACGTCTGAAAAAATTACAGCCTGACTGTTTTTCCTATTGTGGTTCATAAAAATTAATGATAGGAACAAATATTTCAGGTTATGAAATTCTGCCTTTTGTGAGAAGTTTCAAATGAAAACATTATGTGACCCCTTACTTAGTCACCTGCTGCAAACAAGTAAGAGTGACTGCCACCTGGGGACTGTGTGTTGACATTAGGTTAAGGTAAGCCATTGCATCAATTTCAAAACAGTTGTGATTGTACTGATAACATGAATGCACAAAGTCCATTGGCTAGGACAGCTTACTCTTTTGATCCATTCATCCTGGATGTACTGAGCACTTACTGTGTGGTAGGAGATCCAACTCAATTCCTTGCAGATGGTATCAAGCACACTAACACTGAGCTAGACCAGCAGAGATGCTTATTTTCTTATGAAGGACTGGAAGAGGAAAATGTTAATGAGTGAGTAATCCCATCAAAGGAAAAAAAAAACCTAAAGAGACAAATTTATAAATATTTCGTGAAGAGATTAAGTAATGAGTAATGAACTGAAAAATGATAACAAGGTTGGAGTTCATTTAAATAGCAAGAGTAGACAGATCTCGTCTAAGAAAATGACAGTCAAATTGAAATCTTGCCCTACTAATGAGTAGAGATGATCTTTCCAACAATAATTTGATACTAACAATTTTAATGGCTTGCAATACGACAGTGTAAATTTCACCTCTTAATCCTCACAAAATCTCTCTGACAGAAGGTGTTAAAAGTAAAGCATTCTGAATAACTTCCCAATATCACAGAAGAGTAAATGGTGTTCAGATCATTATTTGAATGCACAGAAAACTGATTCAAAGTAATCTTCATTCTTTTCATAGGATTTGAATTAGTCATAGATCATTAAATAGCACCACATTTTCTTCCCCCCCAAAAAGGCTTCACAGTATTTGCAAAGTTAGAGGAAAAATAGGAAAGAGTTTCAGCTTAAGTAGCTCACTGGGACACACCACTCTGAAGAAAAGGTTCAGCTTGGTCACTCACAAAGGCGGGGGGGGCGGCAATTTTTAAGAATTAACTGATGGGCTGAAGTCCAGTTGATCATTGCTTCTGTCCTAATGTCATAGTATATCAGTCCTGGTGTCAGAGTTCTGAAGTCTATGACTGGAGGATTCTTTTGTTTATAGTGATTACAGGTTCAGTACAATGGCTAGAGATCTCCTAAGCACAGTTGAAAGTCCCTGAAAATCACCCATCCTGCTGTCTTTAAACTGAAAGGGGCTAAGATTACATAAATTAATATCTAATCAACCTTGTCTTGTCAATTTTCAGACAGACACTACCTAATTAAAATGTCTACTGTCCATGTAGAGTTGAGAAGAGATTTTGCCCTGTTTTATAGCAATAAAAGATTAAAAAATGAAAGGCAAACACTGTTCTGCTCTAAGTTACCTATTGAACTTTAGGCCCAAGTGCAGAGTGAAATGGCTTTTAAGGTTCTTGCTGTTCCAGGAGAAAACACAAATCATGCTTTTAATGAGCAGCAGGTAAGGACCCAGAATTCTACATCTTTTTCCATCCTTAAAGTGGTCCTGATCATATGATTTTTCTTATACAAATGAAGTGAACTCTGCTTGCCTCCTTCAGAGAGAAGTAAGTCCCTGTTTACTCCTTAGATGGATGTCCCCGTTTAACATATGTGGAGACCCTAAGGCTTTTCCATCCTCTTACCTATGGTTTGAACTTTTTATGGGCCTGGACTTTACCAGCACACTTGGAGGATGCTACATTCTCTTGGGCTAAAATTGGAAACCTCAAGCTTGTATATATCATACCAACAGCTAATGATTAAGAAAGTGAGGGAGAAAACGTCACATCTTGCTTTTCAAGTAGCCATCAGTCACCTATCTCCAGCCTACTAATGACTAACTTTGTGCCTGACATTATAACTGCATCATGCCACCTCGAGAGACTTTACCTTCCTTCATTTTAGGAAGGAAGAAACAACAACAAGAAAACTCTCTTGATCCCCAGTTTATGTTATTAACTATTGTATTCTTTTGGTTGTAGTTTCCTATTAACTATTTGACTGAGTTGATAATGAAATAAATTTCCCTTTATTACAAAGGTCAATCGAAACTCCTCAGGGTTATTTTGTGGGAACATATGAATAGCATTGTCACTCTCACAGACTTTTACAGTTGTGTCATCTGCCAGGATGGGCCATGGTCTTGCTTGAACATGTGACTTCCTCCTCAGTGTGTCTTTTTCTTTTTTTTTTCTGGTACTGGGGATCAAACTCACAACCTTGTGCCTGCCAGGAAGGTGCTTAGGCCACTGAGCCAAACTCCCAGTCCTGAGTCTTTTTTTTTTTTTTACAATTCAGTGGACCCTGTAGTTATTAATGGCCTGACATACAAACAACTTGGGTTATGACTGGAATTTGAGTTTTAACTTATGACCAAAGTCTTGAGTTATAACCAGAATGTGAGCTGCTTGTGCTTCCAGATGGTCTCAGATATAGACTTAACCCTTAAAGAGTTCTGGAAGGACCATTACAACATGTATGGGATTGGGGAATTCCCAGGCCAATGCCTAAGGACACTGAGATCTGACAGTATATGGTTGAGAGAGACCTTGAAGGCTGTGTAGAGGAGCCTGAGTCTTCAGTTGACAACTTGAGTTCCAACCAGCCCTTGGAAACAAATTTAGTTTGTAAGTTAAGGTCCACTGTACACACTGAGTTACTCTTAGCCATTGAGAATCCAAACTTCTCCCTTTTCAGGAGCTCGGTGACTCACTGAAGATACAGCGCTCTTTTACAGTGACCCATTGTGTCCTGGGTTATTTTTGATGTTGGAGGCCAAGAACCAAAATATTAGTTGTCCTTTTCACCCTTTTATCTTTTTTAGCTTTGGTCTCCAAGCCCCTATTGGTGAACTCCCAGAAGGTCATTGCACCAGTCTTAAAGTAGGAGTTACAGGACTTAATCCTGTTATAATTGGTGGGGGGCATGTACTGGGAGTCAGTTCTATCTCCTATGTATAGAACTGACACAGCCTATTTTAAAATACCATTCAGGTTGTCTGTTAGAAAGTATACTTCTGAGTAAGGTGACATTTTACTGTTGCTTTAACTTGCATTTCTCTAATAGCCAAAGATGCTGAACATTTGTTTTTTAATTTATTTGTTTATTGACCATTTGTACTGATTCTTCTGAGGAGAGTTTATTCACTTAAGTAGGCCATTTTTTAACTGGGTCTTTTATTTGGGGGGATCTAATATGTTTGAGTTCTTTGAATGTTCTAGATATTAGCCATCTGCTTGGGGAATACTGGCAAAACTTTTTGTTCCATTTTGCAGTTCTCTCTTCACTCTGTTAGTTGCTCCTTTTGCTGTGCAGAAGATTTTAATTTGATACTGTACCCTTTTGTTGATTTTTTGTTGCTATCACTTGGGCATCTTGATTCCTATTCACAATGTCCTTGTATATAACTGTATCTTCAAGAGTTTTTGTATTTTACTTCAGAAAGAATGGCTATCATCAAGAAATAAAAGTAAAATGCTGGAAAGGCATGGAGGAAAAGATACCATTCCACATTCTTAGGGCAAATGAAAACTAGTACAACCACTATGGAAATCAGTGTAGAGATTCCTCAAAATATCCATTCAACCCAGATATTTTTCCTTTTTGCTATCCTCTTGAAAGTTAAATACATCATATTACAGTGATCTATGAATAACTATGTTTATAGTAGCATAATTCATAATAGCTAAATCAAAGGAGCAACATATATGTGCATCAATACATAAATGGGTGAGGAAAATGTAGCATTTATACACTATGGAGTACTAATTTGTCATAAAGTAAGATAAACTTTAGTCATTGGTACAAAATGAACACACCTTGAGACCATAATGTTAAGAGAAATAAATCAGACACACAAGTTTAAATAGCACAATTTGTTTTATAATAGAAAATAAAAATATAAATAAAGAACAAAATAAAAGATAGGTAATAGGCATTAGAAAGATAGATCTTTTGTATAAAGAAAGTGGTAGAGAGAGGAGAGAGGGAGAAGAGAGGAAGGCATAAAAAAAGTATAAAGATGTGTACAGGTACCAGCTCCTCACAAGGAATACAGTTATTATATACTATAAACATGTATCAATAGCAACAAAACTTAAAATAAAAAAAAGAAATTATACTTTTGAGGAATGTTAACACATCACAGTTACAGGGTTTTGTAACGAAAATCTGTAACAAAGATAATAAGAACAAAAGAAATCCAGTTCACATCACAGTTTAAGAAATCTAATAAGATTACTTTTGGCAGAATCAGAGTCCTTGCTTATAAAAATACTGTATGGGTGATTAATTTCCAATTCTTTAATTACTAGAGTGATGCCGAATGTAGTATATAGTGCTTAGATGTATCATGGTTATACTCTTATAATACAATTAGGAACACATGAACATAAGTCTCAAAACACCCTATCATTATAAACAATGTTGATTCTGAGGGTCAGAGGTAACAAGCAAGTTGAGGTGTTCTAGCCAAGCTCTGTACTGTAGAGGGCTTGTGCACTTAGGGAATATAGACATATTTAACATACGAAGAATTCAGCAATAACTAGCATCACAGTTACATGGAGATTTTTACATATCAGTTTAGCTGTTCACCTTTAAGGCAGCATGTGGCTGAGTAGTATAGCCATAATCATGTAATCTTGTGTTTAACAGATCTATGAATTTTAAAAGCACCAACAAAAAGTCAAGGAACATTTTTAAGCCTCATACAAGCTTAGGCAATATTGATAGTGTCCTGAAAATGTACTTATTACTTGATGGACAATAACGTGAATGTTTACTTAATAATAGGAAATAGATATAGACAGTAAATGGTGGCGTTGTCCAATGGTAGGTTTTTCCTCACCTCATTTACACTCCAAAACACCATTATTCGCCATTTAATATGTTTAAAGTCCAGACGCAAGGCATATTGTATAAAACAGAGCACTTACGGGTTAGTGTGCATGCATCAAACTTATACATCTTTAGTCTTACAAATTGTGCATATTTATAGAGCATATCTGGTCCCCAGAAGTACACATATCTACTGTAAGATATAGAGTATCCATCCAATATATCATAATAACCTCAAAAATAGTTGTTCATTTAACCAACTATCAACTGACCATGAAAACAAACCCTGAATATATTAAGACTGTTTCCTATGTACTCAGAGCTGAATAGCAAAAATTAAAAGAAATTGTCTTAGAAAAATACAAACATTTGTTTCTGAGGCTTTTTATAAATTTCGTTGAATTTTACAAACTTGTTTGAAACGTAGAAATTGATTTTATAATAATATTATGAAATTTGTTTTAAAATATTTTAATTTTTGAAATTATAGGCAAACTCATGCATATAAATTTTTATAAGTTTTATGCTTCACAAATGCTTTTGTGAGTTATATTAATGTTTTGATTTTTGCCTACATCTTTTTCGTTGTTTTGATTCTGATAGAATGAAATCTTACCATACAAGATGTTTCCTTGCCAGAAATATTTTCTTATGCATATCTTTCTTTTTCTTGCTCTCTTTTTTAGTGTTTTCCTGCTTTTTTATTTTCAGATTTATGTAGAGTAAATCTAGGCTGTAGAGTAGATTTGAACTAAGAAATGTAGTGACCAAGTTAATTTTTAATAACCGATATTTCTGTGAAATGATCTTAGTTCTATGGGAAAATCGCATTAAGCATATACTTAGAGTCCCCCTTCTTTTTTGTAAACCAATGAAAATTACCACTTAGGAGAAAGTATATCGTATACTATTGCCAAGAGTAAGAATTAAGTTTTGTTACACCTTCAGAATTTCTTTGGTAAACACAACAGAATTGTGAGCATTTTGATGACACTGTACGAGAATTCATGTCTATTTCACAAAAAACGCCCACTTTTGAGCAAGACTCTCTTACTCACCAGGAGGACCACAGCTCTTGCCAGTTAAATGACTGTTAGTAATAAACAAAGCAGCAATTTAACAAAACAATTCATTTACTTTTTTAGCATATGAAGCGTATAATCATGACTATATTATACAAGAAAATCAGAAGAGTTACATTGTTTTATTTTATTTCTATTTTATTATAATTATTATTATTTTGGGGGGGCACGAACTCACAGCCTCATACTTACCAGGCAGGTACTTGTGCTGCTAAGCTACACTCCCGGCCTCTACAGTTACATTTTTAAAAATAAGGCACATCGCATATAGTGGTAGTTCGTTTAACCAGAACTATACAACACAAGTTTAATCAGATATCTAAGTAAAACCTAACTAGCTAAGACTTATTTTTCCTAAACAAAACCTAACAAAAGATAGTAAAAAGTATTTATTTTGACAAAAGAAAAAAAAGTTAATTCTGTTGTAATGTTTTTCTAAGAATGGGACAATACTTTTGTTGTAGTCAGGAGTTACAAGGAGAACAATTACTTGCCAGACGCAGAAATTATAGTACTGTTTTATGATGGTCACCCAGAATTAAACACAAGAAACTGCAGGAAATCTGTCCACAACACTAAAGACCCAGAATATTCAGCCAAGGGCCTGGATCCCACAGCAATGTCCCACATGAGTCCAACTGAAGACCGTGACAGTGCTTCCCATGAGTCCAACTGGAGGCCTAGAGCCCAGGACAATGACTCATTCAAGTCTGTTTTATGGATCTGCACTGGGAAGGCCCAAAGTTCAGTGGTGGAAGCTAAAAAGTCTATGCCAGCAGGGTGAAGGAACTGTGTAGTAGGTTGAGGGTTCTACACTGGAGCCGAGAAAAGTACCATAGCCATCCTCAGTGACAATGATGTCCTGAGCTTCTCCAACGATGAGAACACTCAAGTACATGTCAGGAAGCCAGTGTGACAAGCTTCTCCTGGTGATTAAACAGCAGACATCTTCCCCTCTAGAGCGAGGTAGTGTTGTTCAATGTGAGGAGCAGAGCTCTCCCAAAGTGAACCACAGCCACTCTCAGCAACAAGGTCCCAAGCTCCTCCCATGACAATGACTGAATTCATATTAGGGAAGCCAGCATGACAAGCTCCCTAGGAGAACCAACATTTTGAAATAGCAACACTTTGGAAAACCCACAATGCCTTGTTCTTCTTCTCCATATCTCTATTTATGCTGGCAACTTTCCTCAGGTGGGCCATATGCACTCAGCACCATGCTGATGCAATTCAGCTGGTGTTGTTGACCACCAGTTTTTAATCCATAACAATATTAAACCTTGTTTTAAACATACATATCCTGACATCCCTATATATTACATTTTGAGTTCTTTTTAAATATTTTCTTAGAACAAAGTGTCTCTAATTAGAATGTCTTACTCAAAAGATATACTATTACAATATTGTATCACTTTAACAAAAATATATTGTAGATTATTACAAAATTATGCTACCACACTCATAAGTTAGCAGTGGTCTAAAAAATCAGGTTATTACTCTTATTTGTGTACCAAACTGTGTCATATCTAGATGTAAGCATTGTACATCTAGAAAAAGACACATAACATACTTGGGGAGGGAAAACTTTAAATCTTTGTTTTTGAAACTTTTAGGGCTTACTGTAAAAACAGTGATCTTCTTTAAGAGCCACATTGTAGGTATTTAACTGAAGCAAAAGGAGACAGAAAAAAACAGCTTACTTATTAGAGAGAAGCAAGCAAATATCTGTAGTATCTCTTGATATTATTAGCATTAGATCATATAAACAAATGCATTAACACATCAGATAAGTCATAGCTATTACCTATTGACAACAAAAAGTTCTTTTTTCTTTCTTCCATTCTAAAAATACTGACTGTTGCAAGGATATTAATTATGTTCATGTACATTATTATCTTTGGGATATCTTAAAAGGATGAATAAATAAAGCCTCAATCATTTTAAGACTTATTATTAAAGCTTGTTTTTAACTTGCTGACCTATAGTTTGACAACGTTCTCTCTTTTTAGATACTTATTATCCCTGTATGATAATTACTGTGTAAGTTATTTAAGGGTCAAATATCTTGTTTTCCTACTTTTGCTTGCCCCAAACTTGCTCTGCAGAGCCTGTTTCATTCCCTATCTTTAATAAATGTAAAACTTTGGTACTGTTGGTGTTTGTCCTAACCGATTCCTTGCTCACAGCAGAAAAGAACCTAGAAACCACTTCTAGAAGGAGATCCTAGCATCCTAAAACCTGGTAACAAAAAGACAAGGTAGATTTCTGTGTTAAATTCAAGTGGACTCAACCCAGTACTCCAAAAGAGCTCAACTGACACAGAAACAAGAGAGGGACTCACCACGATCTAAACTTAAGGATCTCTCAATTTTTTTTCTGTTGTACTGAATAGTTGTCAAAAGCAAATTTTGGCCAAAGTGGAAAGATAAGAAAATGTCCCCTAAAATAAAATTAATTTTGGCAGCTGCAGGGGATCATCCCAACCTTTCTTCCTCATCCAGGGTCAGCTAGTTGTGAGTGGACAACATCCAAAGCTGTGTGTTTCCCCAGATGCTATTTAGTTACCAAATTAGTTACCAAAGTCTTAGGCAAAAGTTTAATTCCAGGGCCTTCAACAGACCAGGGTCAGCTATGCATTCCATTAACCAGTTCCGCAGGAGAACACTGGCGAAGGGCAGAAAAGACTTAGAAGCAGCATAACCATGTTGGGAAGCATGGCGAGGTTCAAGGTCTGTCTTTGAGGGGCTGATGGAGGCTCCAGAATTGACAAAGACAAGGATAGGGGTTTGAGTTGGAGCTGAAGAAGGTGCCAGGGACAGAAGTGCCTGAGAGCCCGGGCTTGCATCAACTGAGCCTACTTACTCAAGTCAGCTGGACTGCATTGCTGAGGCACCAGGTTTCTAAACTGAGTGAAAGAGCTGGGTATGACCTTCATTGAACCCAAGTGAAAAAGATAAAGAGGAAAATGAGAGTTCCATATAGACCTTGGGGTCTTTACTTTCTGGGGGAGGAAAGTTACAGATCATCAAAACGGTGAGGGGGGCCATCCCTGCCTGAGAAAAAGGAGGCATAGAGCCGAACAGCAGCTAGAGAAAAGCACAAGCAAATCTGAGAAATTTGAGTACTTTGCCTAACAAAAGATCTGTTTCTAATACAAGGGATTTTAGAAAAAGAACCAGTGCCTCCACAAACCAACAAATGAGACAAGTCAACAACTAACCATGACAATCTGTAATTCTGAGTTAGTAGAAATCCTGACAAATTCTGTGATATCCCAAGGAAAGGTAGCATGGAGACATTCTGGTAAGGAAAGAAAAGGATTAGAAAACTAAATCTATGCCCAACTTTCTGCTGGGGACTCACCCATCCTTTGTGCAATCTTGGTCAATTATAGGGTCAATTATAGGCGGCCTGGAAATGTACCAAAGTCTGGCGCCATCTATCTTGTGTCTTTGCCTTTAGAAAGAATGGAAATTGAAATGGAAGCATAACTTTACAGTAAAAGCTTTCCTTAGAAAACTAGAGGAATGACAGAAAAGAACTCAAGCTTAGGTAGCTGTAGGGGGCACATTCTGATACAGGGATTTATACTGGTTCTTTCGTGTGACTATCATTCTTGGAACATTTCAATTCTGAGCTACACATTCCTGCAGTGTATGTGTTATATATTCTCTGGGTTAGAATGCAGAACTCAAGTAACATAGTGAATTTCTGCTGCAAACTATAAATTGCTTATTTTAAAGCCTAAATTTTAAAGTACAATCTTGTATTCCTGTTTCCCATAATTTAATAGAAGTCACTCTGATTTATAATAGTATATTATCTCACCTTTTATTTAAATCCCAAGTGGAGTTCTAAACCTACATCATCATTTACTTCCAGTGTTCCATGTTGTATTCACTACACAGAGAATTTTGATTCTGCTTAGCAGTCATTGTCCTCAAACTTACCATAGATGAATCTTATTGCTAACTCAATGTTGTATTATCTTTATTATTTGTTTGTGCTTTTCATTGATTTTTCCTGCAGTGCCATAAGCTAGGATGCTGGTTAACTCTCCCTAGGTTACTATTTAAAGTTGTAGTTTTATCTATTTTTTCACTTGCTGATTTGGACACACATTGATTTTAAGCACGTTCACAGCTTCTTATAATTCTTCTACTTTACCATACTTGATGCTTAGTATAGCAATATTGATTTCTTAACCAAACATTTTAACTTCACTATGTGAATATATTGAACAATGGTCTTTGGAACATATGTTTCTATTATTTCCTTCAGATAGTAGACTATGGAAAATCAGTACAAACACCGAGTTACCACTAGTAATTAATTTATCGGATGCACCTGATACTCAATTGAAGCAAGCAGCATTGTACATCCTGCAGCATCTCAAGGTGGCTAAAGTCTGAACAGCAGAGCAGGAAGGTATTTTTCTAGAGCATTGCAGGTTACAGTGCAGTGTCTTTCTAAGGCAAATGCCATTCCTTGGGTTCCTTGAAAGTCAAAGTGCACGCAACACTCATGTAAATGAGGATTTACTATAGCCTGATTCCTGCTAGACCATTTCCCATGAGACTTGCATATAACAATCTCAACAATAAAAATATGACACTAGAATAAGAACTGGCAAGAAGTAAGAGTGCAAAGCATCCTTCCTCAAAGATATGCTGCATGGATACTTTCTTTTAATTATTTCTTTCCACTGTCAGTTGTGACACCATATTTTAAAAAATCATCTTCACTTTAAATTAATAGAGTCAGTTCTATGTATCCATAGGTCTTTTATCTGTGAATTCAACCAATTACAGATAAAAATATTACATATTTAATAGAACATGTACATAACTTTTATTATTTCCTGAAAAATATAGCATAATAACTAATTACCCACAGTTACATTGGATTAAGTACTACTGCTAATGTAAACGTGGTTTAAAATATAGAGAATGCTGTGAATAGATTATATGAAATACTGTGCATTTTATGTAAAGGACTCAAGCATTTTCAGATTATGGTAGTTGCAGGGTTTCTGAAACTAATTCCTCAAGGGAACCAAGGGACAACTATATTCTGAAAATATAACATTTAACATTTTTCCTGTCTGACAGCTCACAAAAATCTATGTTGTAGAGACCTTGTATTACATGAGTTTTTATATTTTTAAATATGTATTGAAGTTGTGCATTTCATGAATAACATAAATAAGCTTTCAGTACACAATCGGTTGCTGACCTCCATAAAATAATGACCTGTGCAAAACAGTGATGCCTTGGTTGATGAACTTAATTCTCCTTGAAACGCTCATCAATGGTTAGGTTCAATGTTAACTTTGTGGGGAAATTTGATTCAGTTCTCATCCAATTTAGTGTGTGACCAGAATCACTGAAAGAATTACATTTGTGAACCAAGCTACCGCTGTATGGAAATGCAGTTATGTGTGAATACCTGGAGGCTGATTTGTACCCTGCCAAAAATTTTGTGGTGATATCCTATCCCACAAATGTGACTGCACTGAATAGGGCCTTTACAGATGTAAGTGAAGCCTTTAGGTTGGCCCCAATACAGGCTTACAGAGGTCCTTACAAGAAAGAAGATTAGAACACAGAGACAACCGTATTCCAAGCTCACAGGGAGTAGATCATGTGTGGACATAGCAGGAGTCTGTGAGCTGACAATCAGTTGGAAATAAAATCAATCAAGGTGTAAAGACATTTTGATCCTCAAATTATTTCTTTTATGAACATCAGCAAGGAATCTCCCAATTTCCCTTGATATTTCACTCTTTATTTTGCAATGGCAAAGCACAAGAAATTCACCCACAAGAAACTGAGAGTTGAAAAACAATTGAGTTTTATTTTCAAGAGCTGCAGTGGCCAGCAGTAAATTCAGGCAGTTGAAGCTATTGACTCCAATCTTTTGTTCTGCTTCCCTCACATTTGCATGAGTTCACAAGATCAGTAGGTTGTTATAGATATTGCATTTTGCAACATCATTTCTTTGGAATGTCACAAGATCTTTTTATATATCTGGTTAGTTGACACATAGGATGTAGGCGAAACTAGGCAATTTGACCACTTTGAGTTAAAACTGTTTGTTTCTCTCTCTCTCTTTTCTTTTTGAGGTTTTATGATTAACTCAGGAGGGGACTTTCTTTGGAGAAGTAGGCTAAATTTCACTAGCTGTTTAATGTCTGACTGCAACCTAAGCTGTAAACTATAGGCTATAAAATAAAATGAAGTTTTTAGAGCAAAATGGAGTCTTGGGGCAAAATGGACCTACAATTATCCCACCACAGTTTCACTTTTATTTTTGGAAGCTCTTTCTCCCCTCAAGGATGCTTTGGATGATTTTTATTTTAATAGACTATAATTGCATAACATTTCAGAAGAAAAGTAGACAGGGCTGGCAGTAGTTTCACATGCAAGCCAAGAAAAGCATTATCCACTCTTAACTTTTTTTCTACAAGACAATATGATGATTTGGCAGTTTCAGAATCAACATTTTGATGAATTCATCAGAATATTAAGTACTTTGTAAGCACAAAGGAAAGGCTTTCCATCCTGTCAACATTATTTTACTAAATGGTCAAGATTTTTCAGAGTTATTACTTTTAGGCTCTAGTAATGCTTGTTTTAAAGGTTATATGACAGTTACTTGGAGGAAGGAAGGAAGGAAGGAAGGAAGGAAGGAAGGAAGGAAGGAAGGAAGAAGGAAGGGAAGGGAAGGAAGAAATGAGAGATGGAGAGGGAAAAGTGGATTTTGAAATTAGGCTGCCTGAGTTCTAATCCTGGCTATACCAATTAACCAGCTCCATACACTTTTTGGGCTTTATACGTACATTTTTGCATGTATAGTTCCTTTCACACTATCTGAAAACTATCCATCCTATAAGTTACAATGTATTGTGAAACGCCTTCTTCCCCCAAGGCAAAGCACCCACATTGCTTTCAACACTTGTGAAAGATGCTTAAATCTGAACAGAATAATATCTAGGCATAATGCCTCAGTGCCCCCAGGATCCAAAGGCTCTTACATAGGTTTGAGCTCTCAAGCAGACTTAAAGTTCTTTGCTACTATTCTTGTTGGCTCCCTTGCCTATTTTGTCAACTGTTCATTTGTCACAACAGTTCACTGCAGAGGCTTTTCCCCTGCATAAGTAATAATTCACTGCGAATCTGACCTCTTATTCCCAGTTTCCTTTGTCTCTGTTATTTCAGACAGTTTCTTCACCATGTAGGATGATACCTGATGTATACAAAGCACCCAATGAAAGTGCCTGACTTGAGTGAAATATACTCATTGCGAAGAAAAACTACTTTCCATTGTATGAATTCAAAAGTATCCTAGATAAGAATGGTCATTGAGGAAGATAAGAATAAAGAAGAAAGTAAAATAGTTTTTTTTCTAAAAAACCAAGTGCATTGGTTAAATGAGTCAAGATTGAAAACTTGGAATAAAAATATTCATATCTAAGCATGATTCCACTTTTAGATATAACACAGAATGCTGCAACAATGGTAGTACCATTTAATGGTCAAATAAATCATTTTTAAACAAATGCATCTTTAAAAAAGCATTTGTTGTGAAAAGAATAAATATCAAATTTTGGTTTTTATCACTTGACTTTCATCAATACATTTGAACCAATTTTAATGCCCCTTTTACTAATCTATGAACAAAATAAATTTTCTAACAGATCAATTTTCTGAAAATGCTAATATTGAACCCTAATGTAAAGTATGGACTTAATTAAAGCACCCCATGTTTGCATGACTGTTGTAAAAATTATTGGTTAGACAAGTTAAAGCCCAAAGGAAAAGCATTCAATTTATTTCAACCAAATAGAACATAGCAGACCAGAAAGTTTACCCAATAAACTCCATTCCTAGTACTTTCAGCAAAATTCTCAGTCACTGTAAATCGTTCTGTAGAAAATGTTGGAAGGAGCAAGATACTTTCAAAGATATAGAGGAAGAATATACAGGTGTACTGGAGAGGGAAGAATTAAGAGCGTATCAGTTCTCAAATTGACTGATCAATACAAGAAGGTAAAACGACTTGGCAGCCCATGTACAGTACCAGTTTTGCAAAACTCTATACATTTAAAAATAACCCAGAGAGTTATGTTGGGGAAATAGCATTTCTATTAAAAAAAAATCTAACAGAGAAAACCTCACCTCAAAGGGAAAAGAAAAAAAGCAGTTTTAATACTAAATATGAAAGCTGAGAGTAATACACATCATAATCAGTCCACTGAGAGACTGTAAAGACAGAAAAAAAATTCTCCTCCTTTTATGTAGCCAGGGAAATGTGACTCATTGCGTACACATTTTCAAGATGAATAGTACCTAGTACTTAAATAAGAGGAATTGATAGTACCATTTGACACATAGAGTTCATGCTAGATTCGCCTTGTAATTGGAGTGACCATTTCCATAAGCTAATTGGCTTCATTCACAAGGAAAACAAATATTTCTAATGTTTGTGACAGGTAAGGTAACAAGGTACCCGCTGATGTTGGGCTGAGATCCTTTCACAGTGACTAGGAGGGAACTATCTCCCTTGATGTTTACATTTCAAAGAGATGGCTCCTAGGTACTTGAGACTTTTCTAGGTCAGAAAGGCCTATCTAATTTTCAAAAAGATTTATATACATTTCAAAGAGAGCTATTTATAATTACACTTTTGCTTAAGTGAATGCTCTAAGAGAAAAGAAAGGAATGAAATATTTGCCTTTATGTGTGATGTGAAGAATAAGCCTCTTATTCTTAATTTGTATTTATCCTTACAGTTATTACCATTACTTTGATTGTAAATTGCAATAGATGAAATAAAATGAATTCATAAGCAAGCCATCAACACTGAAATGTTTCTACAAATAAATTGTTCAGTGACTGCCATCTCTCTTAACAGTACATTTATGAGTGATTTATGCTGTAACTATAAAACATACATGTTTTACTGGCATAAATATACCATGTATAGAAAGGACAAATCAAAACACAGCAGGTTAGATTGGAAGTGATGAAGAAAAACTAATGATATTTAATTAAGAGAAATTGTAACACAAACTTACAAGTCTGATACTGAATAGGTAAAGTACTACAAAAAAATATAAAAATTCCAATTATCTATAAAATTCTTGCAAAATTATCTGGCTCTTGGAAAAGTCAGATTTTTTTATTAGAATCCAGATTGAGAATTTTCAAGGAACTTTAATGATGCCCTGGATTTAATATATGAATAACAATTGGTATTGTGTCTTATTAGCTTTTTTATAAGAAGCTCTTGACCATCACTAAAAGCATGGTCTATGGAAATGCAATAATTGTGCCTTTAATAAAGTAAATGTATCTGTCTACATGCACATGGACGTCATGTGGAACTGATGTAACCTTAGCTTAGTGGGATCCCCAATGTCTGGAAATAACAAACTCAGGGTATTGAAAGGTTTCTTGATTTCAAATCTCTCAAATCCACAGGTTCTAATTTAGTTCCTATGGAGAATCGTTACATATTTTGTGTACCACTGGAGGGTTTAATTATTTAACTAATTAATTAACGTGACCAAATACTGACAACAGAGATTTCGAGGAAGCCTGCCTGACAATAATTCAAAAAGCTGATCAAATTGTGATGGTATGGGATCAACCTTGTGTTGATTCATCATCAGAGGAATAGATAAAGAAAAGATGGTGTTCCACACTTGTAAATATAGTACTATCTCCCTAGTGTAAAAATAAATAACAATTAAAAAACATGAAGAAAAGATGGTGTATATGTAAACTAATATTCAGCAATGAAAAATAATGAAATACTATTCAGCAGTAGAAACTGAATGAAGTCCTGTCATTTTTGGCAACATGGATGGACCCAGCAATGCTAACGTTAAGTGAAATAGGTCAGACACAGTGAAACAAATACCACATGATTTTATTCAGGTAGGATCTAAAATTCTGAGCTCATGCCACATGCTAGGGGGCTGGAGGAGAAGGGGCAACTTTTAACAACTAGAGAAGAGGAATAAATTCTAGTGTACTGTTACACAAAATGGTGCCTGTAATTAAGAATACTGTATAAATATGAAAGAAGAAAGGACTTTGAATATTTTTCTCACAAAGAAATTATAAATGTTTGACATGATAAATAAATGAAATGTCCTATGCTGATCATTAAACAATGTAAACATGCACAGAAATACATCACTCTGTCTCATAAATATATTGCTATTATCATCAATTAAAATTAATTTTTAAAAAACAGATCATACAATAATGGAAGTTGTCCTTATTTTTGATTAAAATATACTTACAGCAAGTTTAGTGTATACACATAAGCAACCTCCAGATTAGGAAATACAGTATTACTAGCATGTGAAGAGCTCTCTTCTGTTTTCTTCCCTCCTCTATTTACTTTTCACTGTGTGAACAAGTGAGTTGTATCAAGTTTGTTAATTGCATTGTTCAGATATTGGCTGGCTGTTCTACCAGTTATGAAGAAAAGTGTGTTAATGTTTCTCATTTTGTTTATTCCTTCTGGAACACCAATAACATGCTTGTTAGCTCATTTTGTGAGTATACTACATGTCCTTAATTCTTTGTTGTTTCATTCATTCTGTCTTTCTTTGTTTTACTGTGGCTATTTTTCTTTTGAGGGGGATGTCCTCATGTTCATTATCCCTGTGTGTGTGCTTTGTCTAAGCTGCTGTTACTAATGATCTGGTTTCTTGACATCAGATATCACAGATATTTTAGTTTCTAAATTATTTTCCTAATAATTCTATTTTTTTGGTGAGATTCTCCATGTGTTATCTACTTGTTCAACCTTTCTCTACATTTTTAACATATAGTAGCATAATGGTTTTTAATTTCTGGCTTGTTATCTTCAAAATCAGAATCATTTGTGGGTCATCATTTAATATTTTCCTTTTCTCTGAAGTTTTGATTATATATTCTTACCCTTGTATGTCCATCTTTCTAGTGTTTTTTTTAATTGTACGCTATCTATTGTATGCAAAACAAAACTCTGCTACTTTCCTTTATCCTCTTTTATCTGAATAATTGATCAAGAAACTAATTAGCCCAGGAAAGAACAAGGTTTCAGTGAGACTGTTTATCCCTAGTTTGCCTCTGTATCAGGAATATGGCAATCCTTGATCTCTGATATTCCAGAAATCTTACCTGTAAAAATGCAAGGGTGATCTAACTCATTCTTTCAGAAGTACTTACCCAGTTCTTCCATCTCTCTTCTCCATACCCTTAAGAATTTGAAACATCGCTCTCACTGTTTTTTTTTTTTTTTTTTTTTTGATGAATTGTTTTACTTTATTCAATATGCTGTTTCGATTGCTTTTATTCTGTTCTGTTCTGGTTCAATTTTGCTATATCTGGTGGAAGGGACAACTATTGTGAAGACAACAAGTTACACTATGGTAGCCATTGTTGTTTTCCTGTTATCCTGCTTTGAAGTTCTGTACCAATTTCACTGCTTTATTTTGAATGGATTTATTGTGTTTTGTTTTGTTGGGTTTTATTATCTTTAAAATAAAATAAAATAAAATAAAATAAAATAAAATAAAATAAAATAAAATAAAATAAATACAAAGAAAAAAATAATTTGGTAAGTGTATTGATAAGTTGGCCTGAAGTTTTCTTAAGAAAAGTCTGAATTTCTTAAGTCACACAGCCTGCAGGGTGTCTGATTCTGCCTTCCTGAAGTTTTTGCTATATTTCTTCAGTGTCTTGCTCCGAAGAGCTTCAGAATTTTGTGGCTCTCAGGACCTCATGAGTGTCCAGAGGGATAGGATAGCAGTGTGCTTGAAACAGTGTGCTTTTATTTTTTCTCTCCCCTTTCTTTCCCTGAGCACCAGACTATAGAAAAGATTTCACTTTGATTTTGAGAAATTTTCAGCATAGCACCCTAGGTTCTCACAGGAAACCTCAGTTCAATAAATATCCTCCATGGAAAGAGAAATACTGTACAGTTGAGTCTTCCCTTTGAAACTGGTCACACCAACCACCAGCAGTCACTAAAATGCCACTGAATATTTTTCCCCTAGGCACAGGATCTCTGTCTGAGCAGGATCTCTCCTGAATCTGGGTCTAATAGTGATAATTACCTAGGAAGATGGCATATGAAACTAATTCAATTGAGTACTTTCTTGTATTTAGTATGAATCAGCTTAATGTTTTAATTTTTCACATATAAATTCCTCTTCTCTTTTATATGAATAAGAAAAAGCTTCAATTTTGAGAATTTCAATCTTAAATTCAGTTAAATATTCTTGGAAATTCCGGGGTAAGGTTTAGCTGAAAACAATATTTTTCATAACAACAGTCCCTCAACTACACAGGTTATAGTTGAACCACCCATTGCATTTTCATATCTAGTTACTCCTTTAATTTCTCATGCAATGCTTGAGGATAAATCTCTTGCATGGATAGAAGTCTCCTCTAGAAACCTATCTTTCATGAATGACCACATCACCATTCCCTTATATTTGTTGATTATTTCTGAGGATCTCATTCTTAAAAATACACAAGATCCTACCATTTTACCTTCTTTGAACATAGGAGACTAACTTTACCTAATTATGAAATAAGAGTAGGGCATCTTGTGTTTTTTTTTTTACCTGTGTAGCTAGTAGTTTCACATGGATCTAAAATTATTGAAGAAACCATATTGTAAAAAGTACTGTTTCTATCCCAAAAAAACTGAGATGAAAAAACAATGACCAAAGAGTCAAATTCATCTTTCAGTTTGAAAACAGTCTCAGTTTGAAAGAGGGATGGGAGGTTACCAAGGAAAAGTGCAAACACTTATCAGAATATTTTCCATTCAAGCCTAAAAATTAAAGGAAGCCCTCTCTACCCTGGTATGAAACGTAACAGTAAATCTATTTAGCCTTCTTGCCTTCCTTTACACTTTATCCAAGAAAGCAAAACTTTTGTGCTTTGTTTATTTTGTCTGAAATTATTAAGGTTATTGTGACATTTCAGAGATCAGAGACATGATAGTCCCTTATTCTAAGAAAGAATTTATACCTTCATAATTTCTCCACCTTACATAATTAACAACAAATACAGTTAAAATTTTACTAGAGACACAAAGGCAGCAATTATCAGGGAAAGGGTAAAACAAATATAAATGAGAGATACATCTGTAGAATACACTTTAAGCAACACCATGTAATCACACACTAAGGACTCCATGGATGTGGTTTAGGAATTTGCCTAAAATCAAATTTTATGCCATATATTGTTGCTTTATTGTATCTTACTGCTGTACAAAAGAAAATAAATGAACTCCTTGATTTGACAATATTTTGATTAAGTGGTCTCATCATGTCCTATATTCAAAGATAATAAATTTGTATACTGATATATATATATATATATATATATATATATACAGAAAAATAATTCAAACATTCCTTTCTCAAATAGAAAAAGCCTTCTCCCTTTTTCCAGTGATTTGCTGTCTTTTCATTAAAATCAATTTAGGTCTCATACATATAATATTGGTATGTGTGGACCTATCTGTAACTGTCATATATAGAATTATTGTTTGACGAAATGTATTGAATCTAGCTGCTTTTAGGTTTGGTTAGAACCCTTCATCTAAGAACTTCTGACACGCGTATTGAACACCAAGACCAACACTGTCTTTCTTAAACTCACATGTAGTGCCAGGATAAAGAATCACTTTTGGATTTTTAAAATGACTTCCTCTGTTACTTGCTTGGGGAGTCCAAGATGTTTCAAAGTCTGTTTGTTTGTCTTTTTTTCCTTTAGAAAAATCAAGCCTGTATAATTAACTCTAATATTGAGGTTTTGTCTATGATTTCCTTTGATTCCAGGGTTTTACCTTGCACATGTTACTACAGGAAATATTTTGTGTTTGAGAATATGAACTTCTTTTGTCTCAGAAATACTTAGGAAAATACATTTAAACCACACAGGTATATTAATAAGAGGTCGATACTTTTTTTCCCTTTTTCAATGTTAGAGATTTAATGTATGATAAACTGTTTCCACTATTATCTCCTATATTCTAAGTTTGACTTATAACTGAGCTCTAGCCCCGTATTTCCTTGTCATTAATTTTTCCCAAATGTTTTAGCAGTGCCTTAATTTAATATTGCTCATATTATGTAAATTATGTATCATCCTTATTCGCAACCTCACTGACTTTTCAATATTACAATACAAATAAAAGTAATTAAAACAATATCAAGAGTACCTGTGATTCCGGGACCAGCTTCCCCAGAGCAAAGTTGGATATCCTGGCTTCATCTTTGAATTCTACTTTATCTGCGTATATCCACTCGTAGACTTAGAACTATCTGTCTGCTTCCTTCCAGCTCTCCTGTCAGTCTGCCACAACACTGTTTTAAATTTTGGACAGAAGCAGTTTGTTTTCTGTCAACTGGTCTTTAAACTTTAGTCACCCCTCCTGTTTCAAACATATAACTGTCTGCCAAATTTCTGAAAGTGAGTTCAGATCAAGAGAAGATCATTTCTCTCTCTTGGTCTCCTCTGTACTGGATCAAGGCAAAACTGCGCCCTCCAATTTTCTTTTTAAATGTTTGTCTCAGGGTTTTTCTCTTTTCAGCCTATGCTCTAGCCAGTTTGAAATTTCAGTGCTTCTACTTTGTGCTCCATCCTTTTCCACTAAAGGACACAAACTCATTTGTTCTGCCTCTTGGAATATTATGCACATTGCTTTGTTTTCCTGTCTCTACCATACTCCCAGGTCCTTACTCCAACAAATCTTCAAGATTCTCTCTCTCTCTTTTTTTTTTTTTTTTTTTGGTACCAGGGATCGAACTCACAACCTCCAACTTGCCAGGCAGGTGCTTGGGCCACTGAGCTAAATCCCCAGTCCTATTTTTTGAGACAGGGTCTCACTATGCAGTTCAGGCTGGCCTTGAACTCACTTTGTAGCCCAGGCTGATCTTGAATTCACAATGATCCTTCTGCCTCAGCCTCCTGAGTGCTGGGATGAAAGGCATGTGCCACCATGCTTGGCCAAGATTCTCTTTGAATTTTTGTCTTTTCTGTGTAGTTTTCCTGACCCCCTCCAAACTTCCATAATTCTACACTACCTTTGAGATGCATTCATACTTGTCTGAGTAGATTTATACTGACATTAATTTTTTCTGTATCTGATTTCAAATGTATATTAAATGCTAAGCTATCAAAATAAAAAAATTTTAACATATCTACTTTAATGTTTCATAAATTGAAAATTAATACATAGTAATTATGAGACATTCAGAAAAAAACATGAAGAAAAAATGTCATATGCAATCCTATTTCAAAGACACTAGTGTATACATTATAATCATTCTGTAATAAAGTATCATATCTACAATTTGTATACAATTTTTTTCTTTATTTTAATCAGATTCAATTGGAATTCACAGAATTTAAAGAGCTTTTATTCCCCCCACATTTCATCCCCTCAGATGTCTAGTATAGTTTTTATTGAGGGAATCTTAAAGTAGGTAGGACTGTACATGCACAGGTGTCCTATTGCATTTTTGGTTTTGTTTGTCTGAAAGAGAAGTTTTTGTTAACCTTTGTATTAGTTTGCAAGTTGACTTTCAGAAAGTATTTTATCACTTCATTTCCTTGTAGCAAAGAGTACTAATACTAATTATTATCATTTTAACCCCCTTTTGAGTAATAAATGATAAAAGATAATATACTGTACTAATTTGAATTTGCTAACTTTAAATTCTATATTATTAATCTATTCTACAGATGTTTATAGATTGACTGTTATATTTGTGTTACCACATAGGAACTCAAGTTTCAATGAGTGAAGGGAGGTCAAAATGGCCTTGGATCCTGTTCTCTAAAAATTTCTAATCTGGATCCAGAGGCTCTGAACTCACAACCAGATGCAAGGCCTGGTTGGCGCCACACTCCAGGGCGCACTCTGCCTAGCCACCTGGGTCCCAGAGGTCTCTACCGCAACCCAGCAAGGTAGATGCTCCAGCAACACAGTCTGGGAGTGTGCCCTCAATAGCTGTGCAGAGGATCCAGCTCCACCCAGCCCCACATCTCATTGCAACCCACTAGGGGAATGCCTGGCCAGCCTCGCAGGACACAGAGGTACTGAACACATCCCAGCCCAGAGCCCCAGAGCTGCTCATCAGGGATTGGCCAGCATAGCTGCAGGGCCTTAGAGAACTTGTGCTCTGCCCATCAGAGCACAAGGCAAAAGCTCCATTATTCAAGGTGTGGCCGGCGCAGCAGGGTCCTAGAGGTTGTGCATCCGCTCAAGCAAGAGCAAGGCCCTGGCACTATATGCCTGGGACTTGCCTGGACTTGCCTGGCACAGCGCTCCAGAGGCTCTGACTCACAACCAGATTCAAGGTCTGGGTGGCACCACACTCCAGGGTGTGCTGTGCCTAGCTCCCTGGGTCCTGGAGGTCTTTGCCACCACCTAGTAAGACAAAGACTCCAGCAGCACAGTCTGGGATTGCACCCTCACTGGCTGCACAGAGGATCCAGCTCAACCCAGTCCCGCGTCTCACCACAACCACCAGTGCAAACCTGACCAGACTCGCAGGACACATAGCCCAGCACCCCAGAGCAACCCAACAAAGTACATCAGGGGAATTTGCAGCCAGTCTCACAAACCACAGGACACAAGGGTCCAACACCATAATCTGAGAGTGTGCCCCAGCTAGCCACGGGGATATTGGAGGACTGAAGATCTACCCAACATAGTGCTCCAGTACAATTCATTGAGAGGCTGCCTGCCCAGCCACACAGATCCCAAAAGAAAATGACACAACAAAAAACCAAGAGACAGTCTCAATCACCCAGCCCACTGAGAACAAATCCAAGAGACACCAAAATAGAAGACACTGGGAGTCACACAACTGAACATTCTGAAATGATACCAAATGCAGTAAAGAAACAGCTCAAAGAAGCTAAGAGAAACTCAAATCAGAAATACTCTCTCAGCAAACAAAATGAAAGGACAATCATTGTGAAACAAATGTTGTGTGTATCTAAAGAAGATCAAGCTAAAAAATAGAAGAACATAAGAAAATGATGGAAACTTTGAATGAACAATATAAGACACAAACAGAATGCATGAAACAGATGCAAAGGGAAATTCAGGAAATGAAAAATACCATGGAAAGTTTGAAAAACCACTTGAATGAAGCTGAAGACAAAATCTCAGACCTTGAAGACAGCATGGGAACTTAAGATCACAAAAGAAAAGATCTCTTAAAAATAATAAGGAACCAAGAAATAAAAATTCAACAGCTACAAAATGATGCCAAGAGAAATAACAAAGATTAATAGGCATAAATGAAAAAGCAGAGGTCAGTACTAATGACCTGCAAAGACTATTCACAGATATAATAGCAGAAAACTTTCCAAACGTGGGAACAGAATCTGATATACAGATAACTGAGGCATACAGAACACCAATTAACCATAACCAAAATAAACTTTCACCCAGGCATATAATAATTAGGGCATCAGAGATACAGCACAAGAACAAAATACTAAAAGCTGTCAGAGAAAAGAAACAGATCACCTATGAAGGAAAGCCTATCAGAATCATGGCAGACTTCTCAACACAAACCTTGAAGTCAAAAAGAGCTCGGAGTGAAGTATTTCAAATCCTGAAAGAAAACAACTTTCAATGCAGATTGATGAATCCTGCAAAACTATCCTTAAAAACTGATGGAAAAATAAGATTCTTCCACGACAAAGAACAACTAAAGAAATTTATGGCCACCAAACCAACACTACAAAGAGTACTGAAAGATACTCTAGAAAGAGACAAAGATAACTACAATCTTAAGAACAACAACAAAAGGAAACCACTAAGCAGGGCAAATAATTATACAGAAAATGTAGAAAACCAACAACAGAAAGATATCATGAGAGATGAGCCAGTACATATCAGTTTTATCAATCAATGTAAATGGTCTCAACTCACCAATAAAAAGAAACAGACTAGCAGAGTGGATTGAGAAACAAAATCCAAAAATATACTGTGTACAAGAAACACATTTACTCTTTGAGCTGTTCTCTACCCTTCCACAGTATCCATTGTAGACTCTGAATCACATATACTTTTCCATTTCTTACACTAGGGAGACAATACGGTATTTACACATGTGGGTTTGATTTATCTCGCTTATGAGTATGGTCTCAAGTTGTGACCATTTACTTATAAAAGTCTCAATACAACCTTTCTTAATAGCTGAGTAGTACTCCATTGTATAAAACTACCACATCTTTTTTATCCATTCTTTGATTGATGGGCACTTGGGTTGTTTCCAAGATCTGGCTATTACAAATTGGGTTGCTATAAACATGGGTGCACAGATATCACTGTGGTATGATGTTTTTAATTCTTCTGGGAAAATGCCCAGAAGAGGGATAGCTGGGTTGAAGGGGATCTCCAATCCTAACTTCTTGAGGAATC